>JAVQJS010126401.1:0-12153 GCA_036024795.1 Galaxias rostratus | reverse complement strand
CCCCCCCCCCCCCCCCCCGGCCGCCCCCAACGCTACCGGTTGAGGGTGAGACACAAGGGGGAGGAGGGGGGAGTGAGAGGCACTGCTGCAGGCTGAGGGTGAGACCATGGGTTGTGGTGCTAAGAGACCATGCCATAGGCTTTGTGTAAGACAAAGGAGGAGAAGAAAGGAGGGACAGTGTGTCCCCCAGGCTGAAAATGGCCCCCCTGGAAGTGAAGGGCGATCCCAGTTAAATCCATTGTTTCACACACCGCTTCTCCAATTGTGTGTTTTCTCTTACGTTATAATCATGAAATATTGATTTTGAAATTCGCCCTTAACAGCTTCTCTGTCCGGCAGGTGTGTTGATCCCGGCTCACAGCTGCCTCTTGGCAGCCCTCAGCCCCTTCCTGGCCCAGCGTCTGGCCACCTCACCCTGGCCTCGCACTGGGCAGAGCCGTCAGCTCCAGCTCCGGACTATCAATGCCGCCGCTCTGCGCAAACTGGTGGGCCTCTTTTTAACTTGCTTTGGTGTTAGAAAGTAGATATAGGGGGTGGTAGAAGGGGCACGGCCATCTAGAAACAAGTGGGAGAGGTTTTAAAAAAAATTTAGATTACAAAATGTGTTTATTGTTAAAACCCAACCCTCTTTTCCGAAACCAAATCAAATCCAATTCATTTCATGTGTAAAGGTAATTCAGTGTGCTTCACCCAAGGCAAGAAGAAAACAAAGAACAGTGAACATCCTAAGTATTTTTTTTTCTACAGGTTGGCCTCCTCTATTCAGGGAAGATGGAGGGAGAGGGAGCGAGGGAGAAAGAAGAAGTGCTGGCTGCTGCCGTGCGCCTGGGCATCGGACCTCTGGACGAGGGGAGCGGGGATAGAGGGATGGAGGGAGCGAGGGAGGAGAGCGAGCGAAGGAGTAGGAAAGAGGCAGCGGTTCAGACGGAGGGGTGGGGTGAGCGGGAGGGGAGGAGAGACGTCGGGACGGAAGGCGGGAAAGACGGAGAGACGGAGGAGAGGAGGCTAGCGGACGCGGCGACCCAGACCGCTCCGGACGTCGTTCCCCCGTCCCCGCGACCATCGTCGCTGCCTGGGACAGAACCGCGATGCTCCCTCACCTCTGACCTTCGGACCGCACAGAGTCAGAACCCACAGGGTCCTCCTCCGTCCCCGAGCGGCTGCCAGCGCCCCGGAACTCCGAACTCCGAACCCGAGGACCGTAGCATACGTAAAATCCCAGAAGCCACCTCTCCCATTGTCCTCAGGAGCCACGTAAAGAAAGGCCCTGTGTTCCCCAGCGACCGCAGGCCGCTGCTGCTGGGGGATCCGCCCGCCCCGCCTCTCTCCCTGGCGGGGGCCGCCATCGTAACCCCCCCCGCGGTTACCGTGGGAGACGGGGCCGAGAGGGGAGAGGAAGGGGAGGGGACGAACACCGGAGGTGAGGAATGCGGCGCGAAGAGGAGGGGGGGAGGTGGGGCCGCGATGAAGAACATGGTTCGACTTCGGCAGCTGGAGAACATGGAGACCCAGACGACCTCCTTTAAGGTGAGGACCAAAAGGCTCTTTGATTACAAATTACCTGACTGGACCAAAAAAAAATCCTTCAGTATTAAACTTTGAGATGAGAGAGGAAGTCATACTGTAACTAGATAGAAGTTACCGATGCCTTCAGCCTCTCCATTGATGTGAGGGTGAAAGGCTTGTAGATTCTCGTTAAGTTCTGTGCTCTGTAATGCGTACTGCGGAGTTATTCTATTTTATGTTACGTAATAGTTCTTCTCTTTTCCTTAATCTCCGACCTCCTCTGGATGTACCCTCCGTCCTTCATCAATTTCTCCTCCTCCTCATCCTCCTCCTCCTGTCTGTGCTCCTAGGTGAAGCTGAGGAGGAGGAACAGGAGGTCACTCTGGGAGGTGGTCCCCATGCAGGAGACAGAGGAAACTCTCTCTTCACAGAACAAACACCCGCTCCTTCCCACACTCAACAGGGTAAACAAACCCATTGTATTAAAATAACATTTATTATTATTATTATTATTACGAGTGTCCGAACGTTTTTCCCCTTTTGTGTGCTTTATTTTTCTATGTCAGTGCTAGAAGGTTTTTATTGATTTATTTTGGGTATTTTCTGTTCCGTTATTGTCCCAAGAGGTAGACTTTTCTGACGTGTCATTTAAAAGACAAAGCAGAAAATGAAGTGTCGTATGTGTCCTTCCCTTTTCTTATCTTCCTTTACCTACTCTCTCTTACAACAATAATAACTAACAGATACAATTTAGCATTTTAACACGTCCATCCATCTCTTTCCTTCCCCCTCTCTTTCTCTTTCCCTCTCGTTCTCTCTCTCCCTCTCTCTATGGCTCCCTCTCTCTCTCTCGTTCTCTCTCTCTATTGCTCTCCATCTCTTGCTCTATCTCTCATCTCTCTATTACTCTCTCGTTCTCTCTCTTCCTCTCTATTGCTCTCTCTCTCTCTCTCTCTCTCTCTTTCTCTCCCTCCCTCTCTATTGCTCTCTCTTTCTCTCTCTCTCTCTCTCTCTCTCACTCTATCGCTCTCTCTTTCTCTCTCTCCCTCTATTGCTCTCCATCTCTTGCTCTATCTCTCCTCTCTATTACTCTCTCGTTCTCTCTCTCTCTCATTCTCATTCTCCATCTCTCAGCCTCCTCTCCCTCCCCTCACCCTTGCCCCCCCGGGACAGGCTACAGGGCCGCAGACTCTCACCCCCCCCGCGGAACCCGTGACCTCCCCTAACCCTCCGTGCCTGGTGCAGCTCCCCCTCTCCGTCCCCCATCACAGCCCCCCTGTCCCCCAGTGTCCCTCCTTCGGCCTGCAGGCCTCCTCCTCCTCCGTGGCTCTCACCCCCGATTCCGACTGCCAGCTCCACTTCCCTCAGCCTCTTCCCTCCAGCCTCTCCGCTCCGCTCCCCGATCCCCCGCCGCCGCCGGGGGAGGACTCGGACGAGCACCTGGACCGGCTGCTGGAGGACATCATGATGGACCTGAACATACTGCCCCCTATGGCTCTGGAGAGGGACTGCAACGGGTCGCACTCTGACCACCTTCACCACCACCAACAGCAGCACCAGCAACAGCAGCAGCACCAGCAACAGCAGCAACAGCAGCATCAGCACCAGCAACAGCAGCATCAGCACCAGCGACAGCAGCAGCAACAGCAACCGCATCATCATCATCATCAGCAACAGCAGGAGCAGCGTCACCTCGAGGGCGTCTGCCAGGACCAAGACCACACAGTCGGGGTGGCGCCGTGCTCCTGTTGCCACGGTTACGGGACAGGAAGTGATGACGCGTGGTCTACGGAGACAGGTAGTTGTAGTACGTTGTCAGTGGGGGAACGTAGGGCTAATTGTGGCTGGAGGGAAGCAATGTTCAGTCGATTGGTGAAACACTCGTCTCACGGTCAACTTTCCTGCAGGAACTAGAGGGTGTTTAGCCTTGATTCACAAATCTTCACCTGTTAATCGATAAATAACAAATCTTTCTTTTTGCATTTTCTTCCCCACCGTTCTTATTTCTGTTCACCTCCTCTTTTCTTTCTCAAGCCTCTTACCCCAGCGCCTTCTCCGTACCCTGCACCTTCCCCCACGACCTCCACCAGGACCCTCCCCCCGCACCCTTTTACTGCAGCCACCCCCCCTCCGCCCCTCACCACCACCACCCCCACCCCACCTGCGTGAACCCCAACCGGGCCGACGGTGCCCCTTGTCACCCAGGCAGCGACCCGTGTCCCTCCGACCCCCAGAACCAGTCCCGACACAGCCGGAGCTGCAGCACCGGCAGCGGCCGGTTCGTCTCTCACGCCCCCAGACCCCAGCTGCCCCACCATTGCCCCTCCCACTGCCTGGCCCCGGTGAGAAGCTCTGGGGAGGGACAGGCGAACCGCGGGCCCGGTACTTCCACCGCGGCGTTCGGTCACGCGGAACGGACCAAACCCAATGGAGAGGCGGACCCTCGTCAGGCGGCGACCAATCAGAAGTGCTGGTGCACGATGCGCCCGGAACCAACCAGGGCCTGTTCGGCCAGTGGACTGCGTTCGGAAGCGTCGTCTGAACAGAAACTACATTACCCAGCAGGGCAAGGGGCAAACCCTGGCGAAGAGCCCCGATCGACCTCACAGAGCGGCGCCTCCCAGTCGTGGGAGGACCTCAGGCTCCCCCTGTGCCTGTCGCCATTGAACGCCGACCACACCGCCGCGACACGACCCCCCCTCTCCCGCCACCCGTCGACCGGCTTCCCGGTCCAGCACCCTCAGCCGCGGCGTCCATCTTGGGTCTCGTTGACCCCCGGGAAGCTGCCGTTAACCCCGAGCTCCGCGGCGCAGTCCTCCGAGCGGGACGCCCGGCCGGCCTCCCACTCCGAGCGCAGCCTGGCCCGTGAGCTCGACCCTGGGGACCCCACGGTGAGGGAGAGCGCCCGCTCCGGGTGGAAAGAGCGACGGATCAAAGACGAGAGCCCGACGATCGAAGGAGAAGAGAAGGAAGGGGGCGACGGAAGTTCGAGAAAGAGGAGGCGGTCGCGGGAGCGGAGAAGGAGAGGGGACGATGAAAACCAGGGGGAGTTCAGCGCCGCGAAGAAGAGGAAGAAGAAGAAAAAGAAGAAAAGCAAGAAGAGGAAGAGGAGTCCGTCGGGAGGGAGGAGAGAGTTCCGCGGAGGCGGCGGCGGCAGGCTGACGGTCACAGTGAGCGAGGCCACGCAGAGAGCAGTGGGCCTGGGCCTGGGCCTCTGCTCCGTCAGCCTCTCGAGCAACAACATCCTGGCCAAGCACCGGGGACAGAGGCACGGCCCCGACCGGCTCCTCCTCCCCGGTCTAACGGCGGCGTGCCCGGGGGCCCCGCCGCGGCCGCAGAGAGGGCGCGGCGGGCAGGAGGGGAGCCACGCCCGGTGTCCCCTCCCCCAGGGCAAAATCCCCACCAAGAGCTGCTCTTCAGAAACGGACGCCCCGTGGAAAGGTCGCGACCCCGGACCGTCCGAGACGCCCCTCGTCCACGTGGAACCGGGGAGGGTGGTGAAGACCGAGGAAGAGGAGCCGGTCCCCCCGAAGAGGAAACGCGGGAGGCCTCGAAAGAAGACACCTGTCGAGGAAACTCCCGTCGTCTCTGTCCCTCCTTCTCCTCCTCCCCCGGCCCCTGTCCCTGCCGGAGAGCACGGCGGCCATGATGGAAAAGTGGAGGAGGAAGGGCGTCTCTCCGAGCACGAAGAAAGAGCATCGACAGGAAAGGGAGAGAGGCCCAAACGAAGGTGCAGGAAAACGTTGAAGGCGGAGAGACGTGAAGAAGAGGAAGAGGAGGAGTATGAAGAGGAGGAGAAGGCGCCGCCGCGGAGGAAGAGGCGCAGGAAGAGAGCGGGCAAAGACCCCGGAGAGGTGCTGTCCAAACACAACTACTGCAGGTCGACCGTGCAGCGGAAAGACGAGGAGGAGACAGGAGCCGAGGCCGAGGAGGATTCCGACCCGCCCCCGCCGCACCCTGAAGAGCCGTCACGAGCCCCGAACCCCTCCCCCGCCGCGGTCACACCGGAGCCCTTCACAGCGCCGGGTCCCAGAACCGGAACCGGACCGGAGCGTCGGAACGGACATCCTCGCTCCGTACCCGGAGCCTCCTCTTCCCCCTCCACGTCCGTGTTGCCTGCCACCGCTGGGGTACCCGGAGCGATCCAACCGCCCGCCAGCCCAGTAATGACGGCAGCCCACCACAAGCTGGCCAGTATAAGGTACTAAAACCCATTAGTAACGCTTTGCGCAATCGGCTTTTGTCAACTTTGAGATGAAATGGTAAGACCGTGGCTGCTTTTTTGTTTTGTTTTGTATTTTGTTTACTTTTAAGCCGTTGTCAAAACACTTACTCTTAAATTTGACGTTGTCGGACAAACTAAGAATATGGTACCATAGAAAGTGTTTATTGTGAGCATAACATGGGTGTATTATCATTTCATAGCGCGTCTCGTTCGTCCCACTCTAGCTCGAAGGAGGATAAGCTGACGCCAAGCAAACGGTCGCCCATGGTTACCCTGAAGGCGTTCGGCCAGCTCCTCAGACACAGGCACCTCCAAACCAGGAAGTCCGACGAACACCGGATGAAGTCCCTCCAGGCGGAGGCTGAGGTGGAGACACGGGCCCAGCCTGCCGAGCCCAGCGAGCCCTCTCCGACCGGGGCCGACGCGGGCACAGGCTCCTCGTCCCTCGCGGCGAAGAAAAAGGATCCGTCAGGGAACCACGCAGGCGGTTTCGAGGACCCCCGTGAGCAACGTCAGCGCCAAAGTCACGTGACGCACAGAGGTCCAGAGGAGGACCACGACGAAGGGCCAGACGGCGCACTTAGAACAAGCGAAGTGGAGCAGGAGAAAAACGACGGAAGAGAAAGAGAGAAGAGCAAAGAACGGGATGAGGATGGAAAGACAGACGCTGATGATGCGCTGGAAATGCAGAAGGAGACGATGGCGGTTTTCCCTGCCGCAGGCACCAAGGCTTCCGGGGAAAACAAAATGGACGCCCCTCGTCATCCAGACAGTCGGAGCGTCGGCGGAGAGGAGCAGGGTAGCAGTGAGGTCGAGGTGGTGGATTGGTCCAGCGACGTTGACGTCGGCGACGGAGAAGACACATCCTTTCAGAGGCCCTGCTTTGCTGATGCACAGAGAGTGACTGGCGGAGGTGAAGGAGAACCTGAAGAAGAGGAGGAGGAGGAGGAGGAGGAGGAGGTTGATGTGGAGGAGGAAGAGGTTGATGTGGAGGAGGTAGAAGGAGGGAGTGTGAATCGATGTCTGGTGGACAATACTAACACAGGTAAATCAGATGACAAGACAATGTCCAAGTAATGAATTGACTGTCTGTGTATGTTGTACGTTTTCGTATGATTAAACTGCGTTTTTGGCCCAGCACTTTTAACTCCTGTGTAACTATCGTTCTATATTGTTTGATGATTTGTCTGCAGTGTGATTAGTGTGATTACACTAAATGATGTCACGCCATGTTTCCCATTGATCTGTGGTAGGTTTGACAGAAGCTGGTGGCCTCACAAATCTACCTAGAGGGAGTGGCACCTCAACAGTGGAAAACGTCCATCAAGACCCAATCCACCTGCTAAACAAAGGCAAAATGGCCGCCGCCCCGGTTGTAAACCCTCATATCCCCCAAAATGTTGACCATCTCCTCTACCAATCCCCTTGCAAGGTCACCGTCGGTTCAACAGGAAGCTGTGATGAGGAAGTAGAGGTAGATATTCTCGGTTGCTCCCCGATCAAATGCCTACTCCTTGATGACAGGCGTGCGGGAGTAGGGATTAGGGGTACGGAGTCAGGGATGGAGGAAGATGTGAACGAAATTGACGTAACCGGAGATGAGCTAGATTCGGAGTAAATGTCTCTTGGGTTTGAGTGTGAGGCTTTGGGTCGGTTTAAGATTTAGTCACTAAAAGTTGTTCTTACTTGTTATTTCCCTGGTGTGACTTGCAACACACACACACACACACACACAAATACAAATGCATCATGCCTACCAGCAAAAATAATCTCGTTACATCATCAGCTGCAAAGTCAGTCCAGGATTTCTTTCAACATGAGTTCTAAATTACCCTGTAGAATGTCAACAAACCAGGTATTTCTCTGTTGTCTATCTCAAACTGTTATTGTGTATGCATTTTATTTTCATTATAATATTGTTACAAATGTGTATTTCACTCGCATATTTTTTACATATTATGTTCCATATTCATTGGTTATGAATAAATTCTGTCAAGTGTACAAAGTGTCCTGTCACCGATGATACCGTTGGGTTGCACTGCAGGGACAGCACTATCGTTGCTGTTAAGAGCGAATGTGGCATGTACAAAGAGGAGTCTTCTCTACACCTTAAGCATTTGTAGTTCTTTTAAATGGCCTTTATTCCAATCAAGAGTATTTTTCTACGATTTCGGGTGTTAGGTTGGTGATGAGCTTCTTCAGTACATTTCATTCTAGAAGGCTGACTAAAGACAACTACTGTCCTCTGAAGGAAGTGGGTACGTCTGTTTTTCCTTCCGGGTGAAACACGTGTGTTCATTTGGATTTGAAGGTTAACGGATACTGAGCGTTTAAGGTTTTCCGACCGCTTAACGTTGACATTCTCTATATACAATACTCTTATCGGTCGCGTTTTGGATTTAGCCAGATCTAGAATTGTCATCACGCTGACATGGATCCTATGAAGGCTCAGCAACTGGCGGCAGAATTAGAAGTTGAAATGATGGCAGATATGTACAACCGGTAAGCATGACAGTTAGCTGCCTAGCATTAGCTTTACTCATTATTATTTGTGAGGTAATTAAAAAAACAAATGGTTAAGATGATATGTCTTAGACTATAGTAGAATACTAAGCAGACATACGTTTTGCTCTTGCACGACAAAAAATAAATCATTTACGTTGCCTAGGACTAATGAATGTTGGTCATCTTAGCGATCCCAGCAGAGCCTCTGTACCGAGTCCTATTAAAGAGGTTAAGATTAAGAAAATTATATTCCACAATGAATCAACAATAAACTGATAACGACATCTAAATACTAAAGTTGTATGTATTACTGTTGACCGTTATAGAATATATATTTGTTTTCAATAAGAATGAAAGCTTGTCCTTGTCCATATGAGCTCTCACGACGGAAAATGTGAATAACGTCGCCTACTTAATGTTAACGTCAATCTGTTTATCGGTAAGCCCAGAAAATCAGATCCCTCCTTCGATTACTAATTAATTGGTGTGTTTAGGCACACGACCTCATTGTACCGTCTTTCCCCATTGACAGTTATATAATACATTCTGTCCTGATGTAATAGATATTATAAAATATGTTTTATAATGTAAATCTGGTCGTTCTTGTCTGTTATAGTTGCTACTTCGTTAATCATATAAATTGAAAACACGAACAGTTTGGTTGTGCATGTTTAAAACTGGGGCATTGTATTTTGTTTCCACTATGTTTGTGCAGCCCTCTCTAACCTCTCTCCTTTCCCTCTACTCGCCCTGTCGCTCCCCAGCATGACCAACGCCTGTCACCGGAAGTGTGTCCCCCCCCACTACAAGGAGGCGGAGCTAACCAAGGGGGAAGCCGTGTGTCTGGACCGCTGCGTTGCCAAATACCTGGACCTCCACGAGCGCCTAGGCCGCAAACTCACCGAGCTGTCGGTGCAGGACGAGGAGACGATGAGGAAAGCTGCCATTGGGAGTGGATAGAGGACGGTTACGGATGAAGAGACCGGTGGAGGAAGAGGAAGGAGATGAAGAGACCGGTGGAGGAAGAGGAAGGAGATGAAGAGAGACAGTGGGGGACATTTGGGTCAAAGAGAAATTGGACGGAGTGATAATGGTGGGAAATGGAAAGAAGGAAGGGTGGCGAAAGCCAGCCTGTGAATAAGATTGGATTTGGGGGGGAAACTAAGCTGAAGTTGTATAATTATGAAGAGTTCTGCTCTACGCAACACGGCTCTGGACTGTCTAGCTTATTCAAGGTAGGGGGAGCTAGTGATAAATTTGAGCTCGACTTGGAAAGGGGTTGTTGTTTTTTTAAGCAGTTTTGGGATTGTTTTGGGTATTTTCTGACGTTTGACCTTGGACCGTCCAAAAAAAGGGGAGGGAGAGAGAGAGAGAAACATAGAACATGTTGCCTCCTGAACCTAGATTCACAAGGTGTCTAAGGTTCATGCCGCACTGAACGTTTTCTTTTTACATATTACTGCTTGTGATGGAAACAAATGTCCGACACAAGGACGGAAGGATGCGTTCGGTTAAGATTGACTATCTTTCATAGTCCTGAGTCCAGCATCACCGGTAACATCATGTAGAGCAATATTCATAATTCATATAAACTGACAGCCTTTTCGTGATTTCCATCACAGCAACTGAACTTCATTATAGTTCAATGTATGTGGTCTAATTTATGTCAATGTGCATAAAGATGACATTTTTTTTTTCTCATCAAAGTATGTTATTTTTATGTGTCAGGTTTTTTGTAGCTATGGTTACGGACTGCCTATAGACCCTTTGGGGTCGAGAGGGTTATGTCTGAGTAATTAATTCAACATTCAAGTCATCAGATTTGATTGAATCACTTATCCCTTATTTTTCTCACTAATTCTTCCCCTGTGTTTGTTGCAATACAAAACAACTAAACAGCTGTATTACGCCTACCAACAAAAACAGTCATACCGGGATTCATTTCAATATGATTTCTTCGATTTTAAATTACCTCATACTATACGAACCAAACCGTTCTCCGTTGTCTTCAGTGAACTGTTGTAGTCTGTATGCTTTTGACTTCATTTGTAATATTGTTACAAACGTACACATGGGGATTTCTCTACCTACTTACTTTTTATGTTCCCTATTTGTTAGATATTAATAAATTCTGTCGTTTGTTCATATGTTTTTTATGTTCCCCATTTATTAGACATTAATAAATTATTTCGATCAGTGTACAAAGTGTCTTGTCGTCTTATGACGTATGGAAGCGGCACAGTAGCTCGTGGAACAGCAGCAGCCAATGATGCCGCCAACGTCAACCGTGTAAGGGATTCTGCTCCTGCACCCAATGCAGGGATATGTTGTGCTTCCCCAAACGTCACTTTTTTTTCTCTCTCACACACGCATCTGGTATTTGTTGGTGTCTGGATGTTGCTTGAAAGTGGGGGCCACAGTAAAACTTAGTAGAGTTTACGTTTCTCCAAGTTTTTTTCTTTTTATTTACATATAGGCTAAAGTTCGTTTGTTTGTTTGTCGATTGAAAAGTCTAAGTATTATGCCCGTTGCCCATGCACTTGCAAACCAGTATCTTGTGTGATGTGACTGCTTGTTTACGGGTGGCACCACCATTATCCGTTTAATTCCGAACGGAAAGTCAAGGAAATTTCTTTTGCTAACATGAGTACGACCTACTGCGACAATTTCAAAAGTTTTGGAAGAAGTGTTAGGGACGGACAGTTCCAAATGACACGCTACGTCTTTAAGAGGAACATTAAAAACGAGGAAGTGAGGACAACCAAGTTTCGTTTCCACCATTAAAGGTGTATTTGTGTCTGCATTAATCAAAGAAAAGGAGAACTGATGCAAATAATGCCAACAGCTCGCGTGAAATGAACTCGAGTCCTATTCCTTTCTTAGAATTTGTGCAGTTCACAACTTGCACGAGGTAAAGAGCAACGCACTTGGTGCCAGATACATGGTATGTGTACCATTCTATAATATTGAAATTAATTTTGTTTTCCATTGCCATCATTGATCATCGATATTCTTTGTAGATACAAATGCCATGGCCAAGGCATGATATGATATACCGTTGTGATTTCTGATAATGTTTATGGACCAAACAACATTAGGTTGTGTATAAATTATTGGCTGGTCGGCTGGTTCAGAAACTAGTTGCTGAACCGACAAAGTAATGATGCATGTTGTCTGTTTGTGCAGCATTGACTTTATTGTACGCGGTGAAAAATTAAGTCTCAATAAATCGCTTTTTTGTCGAGTTGTTTTATGTTGTATTTTTTTATACTTTGTTTAATGTGCTGTTTTCCGCCATTCTTATTCTATCAACCGCTTTGCTGAACAACTCACTCCTCAAACATTGCGCTAGGATCGTCGTATCATAATGTAGACGTACTCCCTGTTGTCCACCAGATGGCCACCGCAGAAGAAGGTATCGTTGACGAGGAGGTTCGCGTGCAGCCCGCCAATGACGGTGCCAACAATGTGCTCCCAGTTGGCCAGGAGGGGAACATACAAGGACAGGTGAGACTCAGTGCACGTGTCTTTATTAACTATCCTGTCCAGCTCAGCAAAACTTTGATGCAAATCAAAAGAGCACTCATTCCCTCAACCCCCCCCCCCATTCAATTCCCTTCCTCCTTACCTTATTTTCCCCTCCTTCCTTCAGATGGAGGAGTTCCTGGGTCCCCAGCCAGAGTACGATGAGGAGGAAGAGGAGAGGAAGTACTACCGCAGGAAGAGGCTGGCAGTCATCAAGAACGTTGTGGCTGCCAGCGTTGGAGGCATGATTGTCTACAGCGTCTACATGGGTAAGCACTGACGTGTGTGTGTGTGTGTGTGTGTGTGTGTGTGTGTGTGTGTGTGTGTGTGTGTGTGTGTGTGTGTGTGTGTGTGAGAGAGAGAGAGAGAGAGAGAGATAGAGAGAGACTATA
>JAVQJS010126371.1:0-10397 GCA_036024795.1 Galaxias rostratus | reverse complement strand
CTGAAACTAAATTTGTGCCTGAGGGAATTTGATACATTTTGATGGATGTTTGTTTTGCTGCATTTGTATTCACACACACACACACACACACACACACACACACACACACACACACACACACACACACACACACACACACACAGAGAGAGAAAGTGAGAGTGACACACGCACATGCACACCCTACAACTCATAGAGACAAATGTTCCAATACAAACATACACACATACACAAACATGCACATACTTACACTCACCTGTTTGCAGCTGAATTGCTGGCTAGCTCAAAAAGGCTATATGAGGCAAATGGAGTGAATCTTCTATTTTTCCAAAAGCTCATAGCCAAACCAAATATCTAAAATGCTGTAAGTGCCACTGTCTCCAGCCCGTTTGTGAAGTCATGCCATGTTATTTACATTTTCCATCATTATTGTACTTTGACCCCCTGTGTAGGCTGCACAATGAAGCTTGTAATTAATATGGTGCTTCTACTTGCAGTTGAAGTTACAATGAGCAGTTGCAATATCCTACAGCTCGTTGCAACATTAGTCTTGTTCACCGTGGCAGCGGTATGATTAAAGCACTGCCATTGACATGGATAGGAAATAGATTTTAAAACAATCCCAGCTAATGAAAACTGAGAGCTGGGATGATTAATGGATGATTGTTTAATCGGTTAATATCCCACTTCAGGGGATTTACAGTCAGCCAGACGTCATTACAGGTCCTGCATGGTTTAAAGATGTCAAATCAGAATTGATCACGGCTCCCACTAAAAACAAAAATCTTCTCCAAAAACATGTGTACTGATGCAGTTGTTTTGTCATCGTTTACTATATGTACTTCTGTGATGGTCTGGGGCAATTTGAAACCTTTTTGCTAACTACAAAATGTTCCTGGTGCCACATTGTTGTTTGTTTGTTCAATCAATAGCAAAACAAGCATGCGAGAGGCCTTTAATCTGCACTAAGACGTGTAGTGTGAGTTGTCCTGATTACTAATCATGTGTGACAGGTGGGAGGGCACACCATGTTACCTATCCGCTGGATGCCTCCAGAGAGCATCATGTACAGGAAGTTCACCACTGAGAGCGACGTTTGGAGTTTCGGGGTCATCATGTGGGAAATCTTCACCTACGGGAAACAGCCATGGTTTCAGTTGGCAAACAATGAGGTATGGTTAGCTCAAATTCAGTGTGCTACTAGCTTATACTGGAATTCCCAGGACACATCTAAACAGCATTATATCCGTGTCAAATCTTTTTAAGAACATTATTGAAGTTAAGTACCCGGGATCATGGGTCAGTGACGTGTTGTTTCTTGATGTACTTTATTTTGTTATGCTGCATAGTGTTGTCCCTTCTTCTTTAGAATCCTTTTGACCCTTTAGGGTGACAAATTTAAGCTCCACTAAAGATGATGCAGCAAGGTGTAATAATATGATTGGTATGTTTTTTATTGAAAGGGTATGGGGCACTCAATCAAATACATTCAGGCATACTTATATAAAGGAAACATATTAGGCCAATTTAATATACCTTTAAAAATAAGTGTAATGCGGCTAATGTTGCACTCAGAATTTTTGCAATTGAAACTAATATTGAATATTCAAATCTCTATTCTCGTAGTTTTGACATTTGACAGCTACTACGTTTCCCGCTTTCCATAGCCTGTGAAAGTCAACTTCAAAAATAACTTGAGCTTTGAGACATTATTTTCCCGGTTTTGCCTAAACAATGTGGTCCATCCATCCATCCATCCATTTTCAGAACCGCTTATCCTATGCAGGGTCACGGGGGGGCTGGAGCCTGTCCCACCCGACTTTGGGCGAGAGGCGGGGTACATACTGGACAGATTTCCAGTCCATTGCAGGGCAACAATGTGGTCATACTTTGCAAATTGCATTCAATCACTGACCAACACCTTTAATGTTCTTTTCTTCTCTTTTCAGGTCATTGAGTGTATAACACAGGGGCGTGTCTTAGAGAGGCCAAGGATTTGTCCCAAGGAAGTATATGACGTCATGCTGGGCTGCTGGCAAAGGGAGCCACAGCAGCGACTCAACATCAAGGATATTCAGAAGGTCCTGTTTGCGATGGGTAAAGCCACACCGGTCTACCTGGACATCCTTGGCTAGGATAGATTGAATGCTCTTTTTCCTTACCAGACAGACGGATGGAATGACTGAATGACTGAGGATGACTCAGATAAACACAAAACCAGGAAAAACCAAACAACCTGTACCTTACTGCTCCACTGTCAAAACACTTACAAGTTTGGGAAGGACTTAAGTGCCTGCAACACTTTTCGATATACTGGATTACAAGTATAAAAAGGACGCACTTTTACATTTTGTTTACCTACATAAATAATGTATAGTTATGAAGAACTTTTTCTGAAAAAGTGAAAAAAAAAGGAAAAAAAAAGTGAAAAAGGGAAGTTGTGTGCAAATGCGATATGGGAAATTGTGTTTGCTGATGTGTAAAGCAACAACAAGACAGATTAATTATCTGTCCTGAGTTTTGTTTATAAATATATATAGATATATTATATATATTTTTTATTTATTTTGTTGCATTTCCAAGCTGCTGAAAAGCCTGCAAGGTCAGGTATTGATGGCTTGGTTTGAAGATGATAACAATTGACAATAGGCAGGGACTTTTTGAAGGAAGCATTACCATTTGCTGGTACTCTTAGGATAACAAGAGACCACATTTCTTTCCAATGAACACTGGCTAGTTGAACAGGTATACTTGAAGGAGCTGGCCAATATGACAACAACCTACAAGTCTATTTTAATTTAAAAGAATGTATATATTGTAAATTTCTATGTGTCAAATTATGTTAACTTATTTTCTTCAGAAACTATTTGAGTTCCTTCTATCAAAGTGAGAAATAGGATTCATTGTGATCAAATAAGATGATTATTGTTGATATTAACACACAAATGTACTACTTTGAATATTGATTTCCCCAAACCATGTCCTCCAAATAATGCTTTGTCAAAAGGTAAATAACTATTATTTTAACTGTTCAGTTAATTTACTCTTTATGTCGACGATAATAAATCAATAAGTAATACATCATCAGTCATTCAACCCTGGCCCCAAACACACACACACACACACACACACACACACACACACACACACACAGAGAGAGAGAGAAACAGAAACTAAAATCACTCAGAAAACATCATTAGTATCTGAAATTACTTGACAAACTGTGCCAGAACTATAGTATAATCACAAACACATGTATCATTCATCTTAGGCCTTATTTTTGCATGTGCTTTTTTGTAAAGGATCATTCGAAATGTGCTGCTTTTTTACAAGGATCAAAGACCCACAGAATACATTTTCCATATATTTTATTTGAAGTAGATAGACATGTGTTTGTGTTGAAGGAAAAAGCTTAGTTTTGAACCTAGCAGGTCTCAGATAAAAGCCGCATACACCATGTATGATAACCTGGGAGCTAATTGAACATACATTAGTGCAGAATGTTTCCGCTTAGCGTAATTTATTTTGTGACTGGTGCAGAAGCTGCGGAACTTTTGGGAAATTTCGATCATCATAATCATGTGTGATTTTTTTCTGTTTAAGTAATGCTCTCCCACATTTGCAGGACTTTCTTGGGTAAATACTTTTGAAAAGAGACACCCATATTTTCCATATTAATACTAATTGCTCTTGCTGTATTTCTGAAACAAGTGTCACACCCTTCCCATGACTGGAAAACATACACTGTTATCTTATGCAATATCTTCACTCAAACACAACAGCAAATTAACATTGCATACAGTAAAATAATTGCCCTGTTTGCAACAAATTATTCTTATAATTTTCTATGTTATGTGTTTTATATTTAGACCTGGGATACTTAAAGGATAGTTTTGTGAATTATCTTGCTGTGAAGACCAATGCTTAAGAAATAAGGACACTATGTCAGCTGTTGAAAGATATTGTAATCATCTCATTGTGAGTTATTTTAAAGATTTATTGTTACAACATTATTTTATTGGATAAACTAACTGAACACTCTTTTTTGAAGCAAAACTTTACATGATCATGTACACATGTTACGTGCAGTATATAAATGTGGTATAAAATGCAGTATATAAAAGACTGGTATTACATGATAGATCTTTGTATTAATGTTCTCTCTTAAGAAAATGTCTCAAAACAATCTGACCATCTTGTTCTCCACTTTGTCTTGTGTTATAAAGATGTATGAGTTTGAGAAGGCCATGTCTTACTGAAATATCTTACTCTCAAAGAGCCGAATGACTATTGACTGTAGTATCAAGAACAGCATCACACATACCCATTACAGTATTGTTTATATTTATTAAATGACATGAAAACAAGAAGGACCTTGCTGCATTGAACCAGACACATTCTACAAAGGACTATGCTTTTTTGTGTCAAAGGCAGTACTAACATAAAAATAATGTTCTCCTCTCTTTGTTTTTCAATTACTTCAATAGTTTGTATTTACCAATATGAGCGTTACTAAAGGCATGGAATGTTAAAGGTGGGGTTTTTTTTTTTTTAATCAGAAACCCACCCACACATCTTTAAATCTATACACGTGAAGTCTCAGTCTCAACCTATTGTAGTCTCTCAGCATGCTCATCTTATTAATTATGACTCTTGCTATATCAAAAACATGTTGCACCCTATGTGAATAGGGTAAGTTCCTCGATAACGAACATCAGATCGGCCTATGTTATGATGCTATCCTATAATTATTTATTGATTTGAAATTATACGGTATCTCTCTGTGTGTGTGTGTGTGTGTGTGTGTGTGTGTGTGTGTGTGCGTGTGTGTGTGTGTAGTTCAAATGTATCGACACTCTGGCTCCTTCTACATGGTCAAGACAAAAAAGCAGCTATCCAAATTCCCGAGCTCTGAGCTACCTTTTCACCACCCTTGGCTTGGAACAGTAAATGTCAGGCTGGAAATTATAGAGATTTTATGAAAATAAACAATCTTCCATAGCTGCATGGCTCTATGCTGTGTTCCGAAGGTCCCAATATTTGGTGTGACCGTGTTGTATGCTGATGGTGATATTGTTGATACTTGAAGTAAAACACGCCCAGACATTGAACAGAGGGTGTGTTATGATTTTATCGTCTTAAAAAAAAAAAAAATGAAACCAAAAAAAAAATATATTTGTTTATTTAAATACATCTTAGAGCTTTTGGTAAAGATTGAGCTGCTATCTAAGATCATTTCAGATCACCGAGACATTTGTAATTTTCCAAAGTATTGTTTTCTGCGGCTTTTCAAAAGGCACCGACACGGCAAGGAAATAGCATATTATCAAGAAAAAACTGTCTCTAAGCCTGAAAGAAAATGTCCTATTATAATTATGAATGCCTCCCTTTATCAGTTTCTGTACTTGACCCATGAATAAAGCTGGCAGCGTTCATAGTCACAGGAAATGTGGAGGCAGTGGGCTTTATTAGGACAGTGTTGTTTGATGCCGAAATTGGGAGGTAGGCCAACACATTTCTTACAGCAGTTATCTGAGAAATAGAAGGCCTACAATGAGGAGGACGTTTATTATGTAATACTATACATTGTTATCCCTGGTTTAATAACAAATAGGAAAAACAATACAAACTTGAATATTGGTCAAAAGAACAACATCATCCTAGATTAGATGTTTTGGTGTGTGCACCACGACCAATCGGATAGAATTTCAAATGACTATGGTGGCATGTGGTCCCGAGTTTTTTTTTTTTTTGCCTCACAAGGAGAATGCATTTGACTAATCCCCAAGGAGCAGTTATCAACTGTGATTGAATAGAGCCTCCAGTCCCTGGAAGCCAGAGTAACCTTTATGTTGCCTTCTCTATTTATACAACCCCTACATTCCCATGTGGCCCCTTGAGAACAAGGTGTTGTTGCGCACACACACACAAAAAAAAGAAAACCTGTTAACTGTTTATATCTTCAAATATTCACAGCATTTCCCTAGTGGGCATGTGCTTGAAACATGAAAGACCAACAAAACTTTCCACTCAATTTGGCATGCAGCCAATCAGTGCTCAATGACCCAGATAATGAGCATAATATTGATGGTGACAGCAATAGAAATTTATTTCAGCATAACCATTCCTAGCAATTAGACTGGTTTTAGAAGAATATAAATGAATTTTAACAAAAAGTAACGAGGTAGGTGTGCTGGAAGAATAAAGCTTGAAAGACTGTGACAGCGGGTTACAAATGTGATTTAAAAGGTTTCTGTAGGTTAAATGACTTCAGTGTTTGAGAATGGGATGAAATTACCACTGAAATGAGGTTCAGAGCTTCAGGTGCCTTTAGAATACAAGGGGTGGTCGAGGTAATTCCTGAAAGTTGTGTAGATAGAAACCGTGGGTGAAGGTTAGACATTTACATGCTCTATCACATCGGCTCTTTGGACTAATATTGAGCTTCATACGATGAACCATGAATGTGGTTTTTGCTTTCCTAATTCAGGTCACACCATTTTGGACTGTTAGAGCTGTGATTAAATTGTATATTTCAGAGGAGCAAAAGGTTGAGTCACTGGCCACCCACACAATGTGGCCTGAGTTTAAGCCAGTTAGCACAGCTCTGTCATCTCACTGTTCAACAGGTAACTGGGTGGAGTTTTTACAAAGAACATGACAAGCTTAGGACAACAAGCAACAAGCAAGGCGCAACACATAGGCCAGTTGTAAGTAAGGTACAAATGAGGCAAGAAAGTGAACAATCAACTACAAGGTGGTACATACCTGCATGCCAACAGCAAAATACTATACCGTGCTCCTCTCCAAGAAACCGGATGAAATCAACTGCCGCATTAACTCTTCACCAGGGAATTGAAGGGGGATGTCGGTCTAGAGCAATCTGCTGCACTGTCAGCAGGTGTTGACATCTAGATTAACCTTGGGCTGCTGGGAATCGGAGGCCTTTGTAAAGAGTGCCTGATTGGCATGCACAGGGCGAGCCATTGTCCAATCCCGTGGCTGGAGCACTCCCAGGCATTGCCCCCTGTGTCGGTCTGTCAACCTAGCACAAATTTAAGGGATGTCGCAGCTCTGCTTGGGAGACGTGGAAAAATTGAGGCTGAGGCCCTAAACTCCCAGTGAGTCATCCCAACTTCTCACTGCTTCAACTGCTTTCTCGCATTTCAAAGAGGGGCATAGCCTGGGCATCGATATTTGTGTTTGCTGTTATCATTAGGAACTGAACTGAACAGTGGTGCTGAAGCTGAACTGACTTGTTGAAATTGTTGCAGTACAGCAAATAAAGATAGATATTATGAACACAGACATTGCTTCTTCTTTTTTCTTTTCAAAATGCACAAGAAACAATGTTTGTACAATGCAAAAGGAATTCAATTTTACTTGAAAAAACTTAAGAAGCCTAGATTTACTAACTTGTTATCATGTGGGCTAATAGTGGACTGGGACAGGGCTGGCTGTAATTTACTTTACTAATCATACAGTTATTTGTCAATATACACTGGTAGTGTTTTCAGCTTTGTCATTTTTAATTAATACCAAGCCCTCAACGTTTCTAGTCACAGTAGGTCTAATCCTCCATGATTGACTGTGATGAGTCATAGTCTTCGACCAGGGGGAATGTTCTTTCCTTGACGGTTGGCTTCCCAACAAGGAGTCAGCAGGTTCTCAAGAGAGTGTCAGGGTTTTTGTCCGACACCATATGTGCTTTACTGTTATAATCTAATGAAAGTGAACAGTGAGTGAGTCCTAACAATAAACAATGTTACAAGTTAAACAAACTGCTTATTCAAATCCCCCACACATGATGTTGGCAAGGCATTGTTGTAAATCGTGCAGTAGTTAAGAGGTCGTCTCTAAATTCTCAAAATGTTAGAACTTAATTTTGTGTAAACGTTGGGCACGTTATAATAGTGTGAATTTCGAAAATTTAAATTGGGTTTCAAATATCCATGTAGTCCGTAACAAAGACATACTGCTGTGTATGTCATGCATCAGATTGCATCATGGAGGTAAAGGCAGGAGATTAATGTTTTTTTAGAAAGTAGTTTCTTTCTTTATACTATAGAACACAAGATTTGTTTTAGTGTATTTCACAGAAACAGTATTAGTTAATGTACAGCATTTTTTGCAACCACTAACATTGACATTAACTATTCAGAAAGTGCCCCAACTATTGAAAACAGCTTTGTCAGAAACAGTTGCATATTTACATGAACAGCCAAACAATAGTTTGTTATGAAACCTAAAACCTACCAATTCTATCATCTTCCTTACTTGCAAATAAATGTCTTACCAAATGACAAGATCTTTGCGAGTAAACGAGTCTGAGTATGGGTGGACTGTTGCAACTTTGCCTTTATGTGACTATTCCCTTGCAAAGAGAATAGCTGTGCTGATTGACTTTGAAGGCAATCACAATTTCGCCAGGCAAAGCTTGCATTGGAAGGGTTCAATGGGTAATTTCTAAAGGAAGAAAAGGTTCAGTGGTTGAACGCATTCATTGCATTTTAAAAAAACTGATTTGAGGGAAGGGAACGCCAAGAGCTCAGACCTTAACCCCCTTTCCAATCATTTGAAGTACTGACAGCTGTGTGTAATAACAATTTGAAAAGTTGTCATAAAACGTGTGTCTACTTTAGCTTTCAGGCCTTGTCAGAGCCCTATCACTGATACTTTCTTCATATGACTTATTTAACACGTAAAACCTTCAGCGCCATTAAGGTTTTATGTACTGAGTTTTTTTTCTTCCAGTGCTTAATGTTCACACTTAAACCCAACATAGACACAGGGTCCCTCCTCCTGTTCCTGTGAGTCATATGGCAGCTCTCTTAAGAGCTGGCGTCTGTCTCCAGACTGACTGTTGGCTCTTTTTTAGAGCAGCTTCGAACGAGCAAAAGATGAATGTACTTTCCCACACATAGAGACATTGATATTATCTTTTATTACTTGCCACTTTATGTTGCCAAGAGCAAAGTAAATCTGAGGATAACGGTTTGTATTGATTTCTGGTAAGTGCACAATGCTCAAGCCAGCTCTTGGAGGAGTTTCCGTAAATGTGTCCATTCTTCGGGGGCTAAGTATCATGCCTTGAGAGCTCTTTTCATTACACAAGCAAAAACATTGTTTGGCATTCTGATGTTCACCTGTGACACTCACAGAGCCTTGTCACTCTCTCGCACAATCAAACTCTTGATTTGTCATAGTGTCGTCATGCCATGAAAATATGTATTTTTTTCCTTACATACTGCATATAAATGTTTATTCAGAAGAAACAGACACTTTACATTTAAAGTGACGGTCTTTGTTCCTGTGGCGTCTGCTTTCAGACAATACAGAGCGAGCACTGACAGGGTCATGACTGGAGGGATCTTTGGACCAAACAACTAGCTGTGCAGACAGCTCTATGGGTGCCCGCTTACTGCTTGTCAACAACATGTCCCATGTCAAAGCATGTCACTTTCGCAAGGACCCCCTTTGATTCACTCTAGTTCCACTCAGTTCCAGTTCTATTGCTCTAACTCCTTTTTTCCTCCCTCTCTCTCTCACCCTCTCTCTCTCTCTCTCTCTCTCTCTCTCGCTCTCTCTCTCTCTCTCACTCGCTGTCTCGCTCTCTCTCTTTCTCTAGTCAGCTGAGCATGTCAGCTAATGGTGCATGGGGTCAGTGGACTCCAGCGACTTTGCAGTCTTTTCACTGTCTTCTTAAATCCTATTGATGTCAATGCCACTCCACGCACGCATGACTTGTTAACATCGTGAATGTCATCATTCGTGGACTGTGAATGTGAAGAATCACAAAATACAATGGTTAGCTGGCTTGCACAGATTGCATCAGGGAAGGGAAAGGCCCCCTAGTTAGTTTCCTAGTCATGTAGTCTCCTTGTCTGACGGCAGCAGATAGTGTCAGAAGGACATCACAGAGGGCCCAAGGGAGAACCTTTCTCAGATGGCACTTACCAGAAGATCCACAGAAATGTGTACACAGTGACAGACTGTCGCAGTCTTTTTTAGTCACTGGACAACGTTCAAACAATTTGAGTCACAGCAGAGCATGAAACAAAGCCACTCTCTGGCTAACTGGCCCGTTCCAGCCAGTGAAGGCCTGCAGCCATTTGGTTGGCCTACTCTGCAGACAAGCTGCTTTACATGCCATTTGCTCTCAATTACACTCCAAGGCTTGAGACCTTCAACCGTCTGATCCGAGCATTTAATTGCACCATACAAAGGCATGTCTGACAGAACAGGTTATTGAGGAAAAGGGATCAAGTAAACATGTGAAAGTCAATGTTTGCTGGGAGCACTTTTGATTAGACTATTCTCATCAGCATTTGTTTTCACCACACATGCACACTCGCACTCGCACACACACACACACACACACACACACACGCACCGGGGGA
>JAVQJS010126354.1:0-11304 GCA_036024795.1 Galaxias rostratus | reverse complement strand
ACACACACACACACACACACACACACACACACACACACACACACACACACACACACACACACACACACACAGATGAACAGAAGTAAAAATGTGAATACATTCATAGGTATGCTAAGAAGGAGTATGCTATCGTATGTATAAACATGCTTGAGTTAGAAGGCAGGATTGCAAGTTTCCAGCAGTGCATTTCCGTATGAGTGACTTTGTGTGTGTGTGTGTGTGTGTGTGTGTGTGTGTGTGTGTGTCTGACCGCGTCAACAGAGTGAGTGTCTGAGCTGGGTCGCTAGCCTAGAGCACAACCTCGCTGTGGCAATCTGCTGAGTGAGCTCCCCTTGTTAATCCTCTGATTGTCTGCTAGTCTGACGGGCTGGCCTCTATTACCACCAGCACAGCCACCATCCGGGGCCCCCACAGCCCCCCGGACATGCCCAGGATGACCTGCTCCTCTCTGGGCACAGTGGACCACAGCGGTGGGTGCAGGGGACGTCGAATTAGCCGTTGACCTGATTTGTCCCACAACACTCATTCCACTGTGGTGTGTTATTTTAGAATGGGTGTGTGAGTGCTACTCCTCCAAAGGGGTTGTGCCCCAGCAGGGCAAGACTCGGGGTCTTTCAACCCTGTGGAGTCCAAACAGACACAATCCTCTCTCCATGAGAACACCTTATTAAAACCCTGGAGTGAGACGCCAAGAAACTCCAGGTAAACGTCCAGCCACTCTGTGACCCAGCCTGCGCTAAGCCCAGCCAGTGTGCGCTTGGCCCAGGACCGAGGGGCCGCGCCTGCTCCCGAACGAAGGCGGCGGATTTGACAGGACTCCCATCGCGGTGCTTTAACCCCGGTTCAGGTCTGATGAGAAACCTAGCGCGTTCAAATGAAACGGAGAGAGAGGTGCGGTGAGAGAAAGATGTGCTTGGCTGCAAAGCCTGGCAGGCCTTGAAGCTGTTGCGCGAATATGAATCAATATGTGTGTGTGTGTGTGTGTGTGTGTGTGTGCGTGCGTGCGTGCGCCTGTGTGTGTGCGTGCGTGCGTGTGTGGAGTGGGGGATAACTTTAGTGGTTCCAGCAGTCTGGTTCGACAGCACGTATGGAATGCTGGTGAAACCTCAGTGTTTCAGTGGTGTGTGTGTGTGTGTGTGTGTGTGTTTGTGTGTGTGTGTGTGTGTGTGTGTGTGTGTGTGTGTGTGTAACCCTAGTGACTGGCCCTGGTCCAGTCTCCTGTCTAAGGCAATCCTCCAGACCCTCCCAGCAACTTAAGCCCCCCCCAGGAGACGGGGGCCTCTGCCTGGGCCTTATCGATCAACCACTGCCCATGCGTCAGACACAGAGGCCTCGGCCTTTCACGCTGAGAGGCTGAAATCCACTCCGGGCACGGACCGGAGGAGAGCGAGTTGACGACAGAGTCAAAGTGCGATGAGGGGCTATTGGGAGTGAGTGCAGGTCCAAACAAATTTAGCAAACCTGACATGTTCATCATCCGCGACAAAGGGAAAACTTCTTTGACTGAAACAATCTAACCTCCCATCCCATTAAAAACCTGGGCTACTGTCAACAAACACATTGAAAAAAGCTGCCTGCCATCGCGCACTACAGGACAGGACCTAGCTTTTTCTCTCAAGATGTCATTGTTAGGAAGCCTGGGTTGAGTGGGGGGCACGGTTGCCTTCAACAGCTGCCGTCCATGGCACAGTCTTTTGCCAGGCCCCCGCTCCTGAGCCAGCTCCCCTTGGACCTGGGTCTATGTGAACGTGACCTCCAAGCAGAGGGATGAGTGTAATAAGAGGGGATTAGCCCGTCCAGGCGCGCTGTAACTGGCTTTATGAGCTCCCAGTCAGCGTGGACCAGGGGAGTCTGGTGGAGAGGTCATCCACCCAGCCGGGGGGGGCGTGTGGTGTGTGTGTGTGGGGTCAGCCCAGCGGCATCCCTGCCCGATGGGTGACGCTGTAGAGGCCAACACTGAAGCTCATAAGGCTGAGCTAGACAGACGGCCCGGCCAAGCTGCCTGCACTGAGGGCTCTGCTCTCCGCATCGCGACACTGGAAGAGGGTTGGTGAACTACCACTATGGCTGGGGAGAACACACACACACACGGTCCATGAACTGCAGTCAGGTCCCCTACATAGTCCCGCGTTCTCCCGTGGTTCTATGCTGCCGTAGCCCTGCCACAGGGACAGGTCCTCTTTGTCATGACATAGCCCGCTCCCAAAGGAGCCCTATGAAACCAGCGGAGGCGTTTAAAGCTGTGCAGGGCCTTTGGAAACCCCAGGGTGTGTAAGGAAAACCCACACAACAAGAGCACAAGCAACCCAAACGTTTGGGCATTCCAGAGGCAGAGGCGGAGGAGGAGGCGGAGCAGGGGGAGGAGGAGACGAGGCTGTTAAAGTGGTGACTCGCAGGCAGAGTCGGCTCCAGCAGCGGAGTGGGACAACCTGCGGTTGGGGTTTGAATTCCTTCCTTTCTCGGGGGCTCCTTTTGAGAGAGCAGTGGAGAAAAACAGAGCCCTCCATTCAGGGTGATTTATCCCCGTGGCCGGGCCCTCTCTGCCGGCTGCAAAGGCCCCCTTCCGGGACTGCCCAGCGGGACGCCCGCGAGTGGCGTGTGAAACTCTCCTGGCTCCTCAAAAGGGAGGGACGGACAATGGCCCTCGCCAGGCGCTCCCGCTAAACAATCCCTCGCTCGCTCGCTCTTTTTGCCCTCCCCGCTACCCGCGCTCCGTGGCTCTCCCAGAGAAAACCCACAGCTCCCCCACCAAAGAAAACCCCCATTCCCGCCCTTTTATACCTAAGGGATTCTGACAGGTCCTGTCAAAGATCGCTGTTACTCCCTCCATCATCACCTCCTAGGTTCTAGATCTCTCTCTCTCTCTCTCTCTCTCTCTCTCTGTCTTCCACCCTACCTTCTCTCCTATCAGCGCACCTCCTCTCCCACCCTCACCCTCTCTCTCTCTCTCTCCCGGGGCTGAGCGAGGCAGGCTGCATTGACGGGCGGACGGACGGGGAGAATGCTGCAGTGCCTCGCGGCTTCCGAGAGTTCTCAGGACCTTGGGTGACCCTCCTATTGGCCACACCGTCAAAACGTAGCGCGCCCCCCTCCTTCTCTACGCCTCACCCCGACCCCCACCTCCTTTACACCCATGGCTCACACCCTGTACGGCTGAAAGGCCTGCTGGCGTTCTGCAGCCTCAGGCGAGTCCACCCAACTCCCAGCCAGACACATTCACTCCCGCTAATAGCTCAATTGTCAGCACCAAAATTCCAACTGGGAGGGGGTTTAATGGCAATGTGCCGCGTGTGATATTTCGGAGAAGCCATCAGGCGGGGCAAGGAACCGGCCCTGACGCTCCATGGCTGTGGTAAACCTCCCAGGCCCGCAGCTCCTCTTAGGGACCCAGAGAGCCACGTGGCAGGGGGTGGAACATGTGGCTGATCCGTTAGCGTGGCGCTACCGCCAGCCACAAACCGCTAAAACCCCGAGAGCCCCGCGCTGGAACCGCAGTCGACCACCTCGCATCTCAATCTGGAAGGGAGGACGAGAGGGAGCGCCCCCACGACCGCGGCCACGACTGACGGCCCTGCTGCCCCGCCGCTCAGCCTCTCACCGCCGGCTCCTACGGTGCCATTGAGCATTCAGCCGGCACATCCACTCCCCCACCGGCAACACAGAGAGAGCGTAGCCCTCCCTGCAGTTCCCACACTATTTCACCTGTCAGGCACTAACAAAAACACAGGCGGCCTACGCCAAGCCCCCCCCACCGGGGCCGCCGCAGCCCACCTCCCGCCAGCCGGCCGGCTCCGGTCCAATGGAGACATTGTCATCGCTCTTTTAGAAGCGGGACAGGGTCCATCTTTATGGAGCGCCTACGATGGTTGCCTCCTCCACAAGGGGCCCAACAACAGGGAATAAAGTAGGGTAGGGGGGAGCAACAAGGCGAGGAGCGGGGGCCACAGCCAGCAGGGCCCCTATAGGGGCCCACAGAGGGACGCTGTTCTTTTTACAATTTCCTCATCTGGAGGATGAGTCATCGGAAATGAGCGAAGCGCAATCAATACAAACCAAAGGAACCTCACTCCATGGAGGAATGGGGGGGGGCAGGAGGTCAGGGGTCCGGATGGACATCCGATTGGTCATTAATCACCAAAGCAGCAGGTAGTCCAATACAAAGCTCCATGGAGACGCAGCGGAGTGGAGAGGGAGGGAGAGTGGAGGTCTGCAGCGTGTGTCACCTGCTAGCTATTCCTGGAGCTCAGGGAAGTACGGAGGCTGCTACCGCCTCAGGCTGCTCGGCGGATTACAGACGGGGGTTTTCTCTTTGTCTGATTAAGAAGGCAAACAGCTGTGACGGCAGAAAATATTTTTTCCACGTTTTTCTACAGCTAAGGACTTTGTGCAGGCAGGCGTGTGCATATATGTGTGTGTGTGTGTGTGTGTGTGTGTGTGTTTGGGAGAGAGTTTGTGTGCCGGAGAGAGGTGAATCGGCTCAGCATCTCAAGCGGCTAATTATAGGCCTGCACTAACTGCTCCAACAAAATAAAGAGACAGAGAGAGTTCCCGTTCCCTGCTTAGACAAACACACCCTTACCGACCACATGCACATATTGGCCCACAAAAACACCCCGTCTATTAACCAATGGCAAATAAGTAGCTCTTTCTCCCTCACACACACACACACACACACACACACACACACACACACACACACACACACACACACACACACACACACACACACACTACAACAGGCTAATGCTGTTGTGAAACAAAGCAGTCACTTGAGCGGCTCTCCACGCCCGCGCTGCCTAAACACTCGTCCTGCAGAGGGCTGGGGGGGGGGGTGAGTCCTCTCGCGTCATGCCAGTCCCGCCTTTGGAAAAGCAGCCCCGGCGCCGAGCGACACAGCCACTCCATGGACATACTATCCCTCTAAAAGCTCGCACTCTGTGGATGCACTGATTGAGGCCCTCTCAGCCGCATGGCTCACGTATCCTCACTCCCGCTCTCTCTCTCTCTCTCTCTCACTTTGAAATTGCATTTTTTTTGACATTACAAGTGTTTTGTGGATGGTATGCAGCCATGTGAAGATGGAGACACGTTTCTCATTAAAGTTCCATTTGCTATCGTCTAATCATACACAGAGCCCGCTCTCCTCCCCTAACCCAATAAAACCCCAAAGAGGCTTATCTTTGGATCTTTAATCGTGTGTGTGTGCTCGTGTATGTGATCCCACTCAAAGAGCCCCACCATGCCTGTATCTGTTTTCTACTTGGACAGGGAGGGGGCCGTTCCCCCCGCGACATTCATAACCCAAATCAGGAGGAACCCCAATCGAGGTAATCTGGCCCGACACATTCTGGGAGATGAAGCCATCCATCACCATGCGGCCAGGGTTACAGCAGCTTTGGGCGGGGCTGCTTCTGCTATCCTCTGTCAGACACATACACACGCACACACGCACAAACGCACACAGACGCAGGCGAGAGAGGGCGAGACGGAGAAAGAGACGGAGGGGTGGTGGGACAGGCTCGTTACGTTAGTCCATCGGGTAACTTTCGCTGAGGGCTGAGCCGATCCTGAGCAGATACAGGCCGCGGCAGCCAAGGGGAGGAATGAGGACCGTCTGTCTGACTGCCTGTCTGATTGACTGTCTGACTGCCTGTCTGACTAACTGTCTGTCTGTCCAAGTGACTGTCTGACTGTCTGCCTGTCCAACTCTCTGTCTGTCTGTCTGTCTGTCTGTCTGTCTGTCTGTCTGTCTGTCTGTCTGTCTGTCTTTCAGCACAATATTGATGGTGTGTCCTCGCTGGGGCCTCAGGTGTGTCCGCCCCGCCAACATCCCATCGGTTAAACGGGCAAATCCATTTTTGGTGGTCGGCCATTACAAACGATTGGAACACAGCCCTGTGTCACGTCTCAAACTACATAGACGCACACACATACCGTACAGACGCATCCTCTACATAGCCACACCTTAGTGAGGCATCCTCCACATCTCTGTCCTCAGCACTGGGGTGCTTTGATTGACAGGTCCTCCTCAGTCCACCGGCTGTTCACCTCCAGCCTGTCTCCTCCCATACACACCTGATTAAAAAGGCCCGCCACGCCGCCATCGGCCTGGCCCAGCTACACACACACACACACACACACACACACACACACACACACACACACACACACACACACACACACACACACACACACACAGAGCCAGCCCAGTGAGACGAGCTGGGCCCGTGGCCCGGACACAGAGCAGACTGGTGGGGTGGTGAGGAGGCAGACCTGTTCCCCTGTCCTAAAATCCTCTGCCCCAGCTAACCCCAGGCTGGAGGCTGGGGGAGGCTGCTCTCAGGTGGGGACGGGGGTAGAGGGCCCCACATGAGACGGCCTCTGGTGCTCCTGAAAGGTCTCCCCGCCCCCCCCCCCCCCTTCTTCTTCCTGGTTAACGCCAGAGTGAGAACTTCATTTGCGGTAACAGCAGACTAATTGGGCGTGCTCGGTTAAAAACAAAAAACGGCACCGCCCCTCCACCTCCCCCATCCAACCCCGTCTGCTGGGACGAGAGTACGCGGAGACGGCCCACCCTTCCGCAGCGCTCCCTGCAAACTCCCGCTCCCCCCCCCCCACTCCACCCTCCGCCTTCAAAGGAAGAGGCGGACAAACGGCGTCTGAGCTGGGGGAGAAAGGAGAGAGAGAACCGCAGAGAGGAAGAGGCGGGAAGAAAGCGCGACAAACCGGGCCTGCTTCGTGTGAGCGAGGAGGAGGAGGAGGAGAGCACGCACTGCGAGGCTGGCAGGCTGCGCTCAGCAACCCAGAGAGGGAGCGCCACTGACGGAATATTCTGGTCTTTGATTAAAGAGGGATCAGAGAGGTGCAACCCCCCCTCAACCTCCCTTCCTCCTCCTCTCTTCTCCAAGCTCCCCGTTAGCCCAGTTAGGAACACAGGGCAGGGGGGAGGGATTGGGGGGGAGGGGCTGAGATGAAAGGCTGAAGTCTGTTCTGACGTTGGCGAGCAGGGGGCGGGGCTTAACGTGCCGGAGCACGCTGTGGTTCCACCGTGCTTCAGCTAGGATCTAGGGAGCTGCAGGAGGAGGAGGAGGAGGAGGACGAGGAGAAGGACGAGGAGGCCTGAAAGGGACGGGAAGGAGGGAGGGTAACAAGCTCACTTTCTTTTCAAAGCGCTTGTTGTTCCTTTGCTCTCAAATGAGGCCGTCCAAAGATATTTTTGGACAGGCAGCTTTGAAAAGGAAAGACGCAGAGAAAAAGAGAGAAAAAGGGCTTCGGTAGAACTGGAGCTCCTGCAGGGCTGTTGGCGGCAGAGCCTCCCCGTGTTGTTCTGCGCGCGCACACACACACACACACACACACACACACACACACACACACACACACACACACACACACACACGGCTGCCACATAAAAAGTGAAGAGACAATCTTTAGTTTACAAAGGCAGGAGTCAAAGAGGAGGAGCGGTGCGGAGATAAAGAGTGGGGCTCCATGGAGGGGAGAGGGGAGGACCCAGGAGCCCCGTGGAGCCTCCAGCTCCCTCCTGGAGGGGGCCCCTACCCCCTAACCACTGAGGGCCTAGAGAGACCTGAAGGAGGTGGGAGGGGGCAGAGCGGAGGAGGGGAGTCTGAGTTTCAAGCGCAGCGGTCAGTGAAATGAAAAAGGGCTAGTTGTTCATTAAGCTGATTGTCTCTGGGGAGGGGGGCAGGGGCTCCGTTCTGTTAGGGCGTGGCCTTTCCACAACACGGTCTTCAGCGGCAAGTCAATGTGGTGGAGTCTCTCTCACACACACACATACATACACACGCATACACAAGGAACACACAACACGGAGTGTTGATTCTCTTCATTAAGTCAGGCGGGCCGGCCTTGTGATGTTTGGCGGCTCGGCGCTGTAAAAGGGGGATTTAGATAGCACCCCCTTCTCCTCCTCTATCCCTGCCGGTACCACGCTTCTGTGGTTCTGATCCGATTAGAACCACGGCACTGCCGCACCCAGCCCGGGATTAGTACCAGTGGAGGATCATATCCGGAGCCAGCCAGCCTCCCGTGGGTGTGGGTGTGTGTGTGTCTCTCCGTGATGTTCATGTGTGTGTATGTGTGTGTCTGCCAGTCGGTTTCTCTGTCTGCCTTATGGAGGGACGTGACTCACGCAGAATACCTCCAGTACCAAACCCTCTGCCCCCCAGAATCCCTCCAGCACAACCCCCCCCCCCAAATCCCACCTGGATCACAGGATGCAGGCCAAATAGTCAGCTTGTCGGACAGCCACATGCTCACAGGAATGTGCACGCTGTGTAAATGTGAGTGTGTGTGTGTATGTGTCAGAGAAAACACAAGTCAACACACACAGCCCTACTATAAAAATAGCCCAGCTATGCTGCCACTGTGACATCAATGCTGGTCTACGATATGGGGAGAGAGAGAGAGTGAGAGAGAGCGAGAGAGAGAGAGAGAGAGAGAGAGAGAGAAGGCAAGAAAACTAACTGCTCTAGAGTCGATGAGGACATCAAGACCCCATGTGTTTTCTGTCTGACAAACACACACACACGCACACACGCACACACGCACACACGCACACACGCTCACACGCACACACACACAGGCCGTTGTCTGAGTTAGCCGTTTCAATCGCTTCGACAAAGGACAGAAAAACTAGCACACAGGTGTGGCTAAAATTATACTAAAGACAAAGACCAATAAAACCCGTTGGTCACAGGCTAGCACAGGCTTGGTGTGTGTGTGTGTGTGTGTGTGTGTGTGTGTGTGTGTGTGTGTGTGACACACACACACACATACACACAACTCCTGCCTGTCACGTTACAGTGGCCCCAGGCCCAGCCTGCAGCCAGAAAGGCCCAATTTGTTTGTTCTTAGCAGGATTATGGGCGGGGGGAGGATGCCTTGGGAGGAGGGGTGAAATGCATCTAACAGAGAGCAGTGGCCCCCTCTCAAAGCCCTTTAATTACCACCCCCCTCACCCCCCTCACCCTCCTCCTCTCCTATCCGGTACCCCACCACAATGAACTTGAGCTAGAGTTAACCGCGTGGTCGCTCAGAAGGGGGGTATGTGTGATCATTTCACTAAACCAGCGCCCCCATCCCCCAACACACTCCTCTCCCTTCCTCCTCCCAGCATTCCACACTCTGCGTCTGCTCAGGAGGGGGGCAACTCGGAGCGGTGGAGTGGGACTAAATTGTCAGTCTCCTATCTCACTGGCTAGCCTTACTTGCTAGCACACACACACACACACACACACACACACACACCATTTACACACTCCTAAAAAGAGAGTAGTGCTTCATAAAGGGCAGTTAAGGAGGATAACCCCTTCCCGGCCCCTTTGACCGCGGCATTGGGTCAAGGAGATTCCCTTCTCCTCTCCTTCCATCTCTCTATGCACCCACACCTTCTCTATATGTCACTCTTTGCCTTTCCCACAATCCCCTGTGGCTCCCCGGGGCTGTTCCCACAATGCCCAGCGGGGCTGGTCCTGGTCGGGGACAAAAGGGCTCCGAGGGCAGTGGCCTGAGTCGCAGCTAAACGGGAGGAAGAAAGAGTAGAGGAACCGTTCCTTTCTTCACCTCGTCCTGGCTGTCACCCCACCCCACCGCCCCCAGGAGGGAGAGAGGGAGGGAGGGACGACAAGAACAAACCAAACAGGAAGAAAAACAAGAAGACAGAGTGAGAGAGAGAGACGTGTGATTTGTTAGAGGCAGCGAGAGGAGCACTAGTAAACAGCACATTGAAACGCTAGATGAAGATGCCCCTATTCAGAGTGGGTTAAGAGCACTCTCTCCAGACAACAGGCAGGCTCTCTCTCTCTCTCTCTCTCTCTCTCTCTCTCTCTCTCTCTCTCTCTCTCTCTCTTTCTCCATTTTCCACAGAGAGTCCCACACAGGCCTCCTCCGTCAGGGCCGCCAGGGAGGCAGGGAGGTGAGGCAGGGAACAGGCTGCAGCGCGGCCAGGCTCCCCCTCCACCCACACACCTCCAAGACAACAGGTGGCTGGAGGACGTCCAGGTCCGGCAGGGCACGGAGGAACGTCGCCCACTTACCCCTGTCGTCGTCTCCTCCTCCTCCTCCTCCTCCTCCTCCTCCTCCTCCTCACGATGAAGGAATGGGAGCAGGTGGGGCCCCTGGCTCCAGACACACAGACACGCATGTAATTGTCATGACAGAGGGATTAGACGGCCTGTCCCGCCGGACATGCGATAGCCCATGACTCACGCTGGACTCCGACGCCAGACGCGCACACACGCACACACACACACGACATGGAGACTCCATTTGAACCCCTGCAGACTACAGCAGTAGCAGTAGACGGCTGTAACTCAGGTCAGCAGCTTGGGTTTTGGTTTTCTTATCACCGGTTCATGCGCTGCCGCCTCCAGCTAGACTCCATCTCCCAGAGTCCCCCTGTGCTGGCGGGCTCGGACCACGCCTAGCCTCGGCTCGGCCTGCCTCCGGTTTAAGGCTCAGAGCTCCTTAACCACAGCTAAGTGAGCCGCCAGTGATCCTGCGTTAATCCGCCTTTCCCTCACCTAATCCAGGCCTAATGGGCTGCCATGATAGCCTCCTTCCTCCCTGATTAGGCTCAGCTTCTCTGAGCTTCTATAACCCCCCCGCCCCTCCTCCTCCTCCTCTCCCTGGTCTCCCTCTAGTTACTATACATCAGTCACTACTGCCCCTCTCTGGCTCCTACTCTGTCTTTTGTCTTCTCCCATCAAAGACGGACGGAGCACGGAGTTTTACAGCAGTGACTGTATGTGTGTGTGTGTGTGTGTGTGTGTGTGTGTGTGTGTGTGTGTGTGTGTGTCTGTCTAGACACAGAGCAGCCCGGCCCTCCAGTCCAGGACACTAGCCCTGCTCTTTCTCTCGTTTTATTTGTTCCTTAAGTTCCGGGACAGACGATGGTTAAAGCGGAGCTCCTCTGAGACGCGGCTCGCCCATAAATCTGCTTGATGTCCCCGGCCTGGATCCAGCCGGACTCTGCTAGACCGGGACAACCGGGCTCAACTGAGCCGGAGTAACGGACCAGCGTGTGTGTGTGTGTGTGTGTGTGTGTGTGTGTGTGTGTGTGTATGTGTGTGTGTGTTCCTGTGAGTGACTGACCAAGCCATGTCTAAGTGCACTGGCAAGAAGAGACCGTGTATCACCGTTGTGGCGCCTGCAATCTGCTGTTGTGGGGTGAAGGGGCATGCATGTGTGTGTGTGTGTGTGTGTGTGTGTGTGTGTGTGTGTGTGTGTGTGTGTGTGTGTGTCTGTGTGTGTGTGTGTGTGTGTGTGTGTGTGTGTGTGTGT
>JAVQJS010126343.1:0-15827 GCA_036024795.1 Galaxias rostratus | reverse complement strand
CCCCCCCCCCCCCCCCCCCCCCCCCCCCCCCCCCCCCCCCCCCCCCCCCCCCCCCCCCCCCCCCCCCCCCCCCCCCCCCCCGGGGGGGAGGTGCTGAACCCATCCCCTGTGTTTGTGTGTGAGAGACACCTGCTGCTCTCACTCGTCCTCACATTGGATTTCTTACGCGGCCTCTTTGTGCGTTGGCCCTGACTGATGCGTCCTCCTTCAGTCTCTCCCCATCCCCCCTGGCCGGCAGGTCCACAGACATACATCCTGGCGCTGCCTGTGACAGTGACGGACGCCCGGACACGGTCCACATTACACCCGGCTATCCGTATCTCTGGACCGTCGCTTCCTTCCCCGTGTGTGTGTGTCTGTGTGTGTGTGTGTGTGTGTGTGTGTGTGTGTGTGTGTGTGTTGTGGCTGGGCTGATTATTCATGCTGGATGATGATCATATAAAGAGCAATATTTACGCTGACACTGCGGGTGCCTTCCCGTCTATCCGGCCCTCTCCTCCTCCCTCCTCCCTCCTCCTCCTCCTCCTCCTCCTCCTCCTCCGTCTGCACGCTGACAGAGCGTGTCATATGAAAAGCAATATTTCACGCCGGCCCCACAGACAGGCGTGCCGTGGGCCCTGCTGGGAAAACGAGCCTGTCCTATAAAGCAAGCAGCCGTCACCCTGGGATATTACAATGGCCGCTCGCTGACAGCCGGGAGATGTAATCAATAGTCATTTCTGGGCTCCGACACACCGACTCTCTCCACAATCTGCTTTATTGGCTGCTTCCAAGCAATTCATCAAAGTCACATATGTGGCCAGCGATACGCGCCGCCGTTGTAAGCAGACATTTCCTCGGCGACCGTCGCCGTGGTTGTGGGAGGGGCCTCCGCCACCTCCGAGACGCCCTGTCCAGCACAGGGACGGTCGCCCCCCACACACCCAACAAGACTCCCCCATCACCGGGGGCAGAATGGATAAATGAGCTATTTTGTGTCTTCTCTCTCCATATCCCCCCCGGCGATCCTCTCATTTGTCTGGAGGTCCGCCATTCAGAGGCAGAATACGAGTGGCCTACAGCGAGGATTAGGAGATATCAGCAGTGGAGAACTAGGAAAGATCAGGCGAAGCACTAGGAGAGATCAGCGCTAGAATACTTTTTAAATAGGAAGTGGTGGTGGAGAAAGGCAGTGGTGAAGAATTAGGACATATCAGTAGTGGAGTACTGGGAGACATCAGCAATGGAGTTCTGGGAGATATCAGCAGCGAAGTGCTAGCAGATATCAGCAGTGGACTACAATAGAGATCAGTGACAGACAGAACCCTCCATTTGCTGGGGGAAATGGCACAACAAAACGCAGGAAGCAGCAGCAGGAGAGGAACAAAGGCCCGTGTGGTCAGCAAATCAACCCCCCCCCCCCCCACCCCAAACCCCCCGCGGGGTCATCCACGGGGGTCGTTCTGTCTCTTCCCCCGCCGAGTCCTCATCTCTTCATAGCCTTCCTCTCCCTCAGACATCTCAGACCGCCGACCTGCCTTCCTTTCTCCAGGCTGTGAAAGAGCAGCCCTGAGGCCCCCACACTAAACCATGAGGCAGCCTGAGGCCCGGGGTGGTTGCTTAGCAGCAGAGGTTCAGTATATTAATGGTTTGGGAGGGGTTGGGGGGGGGTTATTGACAGGCCGGTGAGTGCTGCCCAGTGCACTGTCGAACCCCGCGCCACATGGCAGGGACTTGGTCCTCAAGGCAGCCGAGGGAAGATGTTGCGCTGTGCAACACGTCCCCGAAGCCAGGGAGTAGCCGAGGCTCCGGCTTCAACTGAAGGAACGGTTGGAAATCATTATCCGGGAGAAAAGATGGTGTTGCTGAGGACAACACTGACTCCAAGAGAGAGGTTCTGGTGTGGAGGCGTGTGTGTGGGCTGCCGACCTCCTACTAGCCAATTGGACTGTTTTCTCTGTGTGTGTGTGGACTCTGTGTGTGTGATGGAGTCCATGTATGAGATAAAAGAAACGTCTGTGATGTGCGAGGACGTGCATGGAGGTGTGTGTGTGGGGGTTGGGCTGCAGTGCCGCTGACGCCGGCGGCAACCCGACTTATCATTACCGCTCCTAATGATGGGGCCTGTGGACAAGACGATTGACACACAAACACACACAGCCACACACTTACACACATACACACACACACACACACAGCGGCACGCTATCACACAGGCACACCAGTGAGGAGGAGGGGCTGGAGGGGCCGCTGTCGACTGAGTGTGAGGCTGTCTCAGTGGCTCTGTCTGATAATGGAGCCGCTGCCTCACCTGCTGTGCCTCCCAAACGGAGTGGAGGTGCAGTGGATCTCCTCCTCCTCCTCCTAGACATCCCACCGCGTGGCATTTCAAGGTGTTATCTGCTTGCTCTTTATTTCCCAACCTTTTCGCCTTTCTTCTGCCACTATGGTGAGCTATGGTTTCCCCCTCCCTCCAGTCCAGCTTAGCTAGCTCTGGTTTACTCTCACACCTCCTCTGCCAAACTCTGCAACTCTTCCCTTCTTAACCGCACCCTCGCACTAATACTTCGCACACACGCACACACCCGGACACAAAGAGACAGCCCTCCATATTTGGCGTGTGCTTCGTTTGGGCTCACCTCCCACTGGCTGTGCTGTGATTGGCTCTTGAGCTGGATCAGCCAGTCCTGGTTGTCGTCCTGGGAACAGTGGTGCATGGTGATGATGACAGGCCGCGTCAGTAGGGCCCCCAGGGGTCCACAGCTCACCACTGGGCTCAGCACAGTCTGGCCCTCCTCCACTGGGGGCCTGGAGGGGAGGACACACACACACACACACACAGACACACACACACACACACACACACACACACACACACACACAGTGGTTATTGTTGTTGTTGTTGTGACAGGGATTGACAGTGTGTGGGTCTGACAGGCAGTAAATACAGCTCCAGGGGAGTTAGGGGGACGGGCACGTGTGTGTGTGTGTGTGTTTGTGTGTGTGTGTTGGCGGTGGGGGGTCCTTACCTCATGGTGTCCTTCCTCTGGACGGTCACGTACATCTCATACACTCTCCCCTGAGGAACGGCCCCCGCTGGAACCAGCAGACTCACCCCTGGGACACACACGCACACACAGTGTTACAATCTCTTGTCAGACACGATGCTGTCACACATGGGGCCAGGGCCAGAAGTGACCTGAGAGCGTTGCGGCCTGTCACAGCCTGTCAGCCAGTGTTTACAGTGAGGCCCACGGGCAGCCCTTCTGCCTGCAATGGACGTCTCTCTCTCCCTTTCCCTTCCCCTCTCTCTGTTTCTCTACCCCCCCTTCTCTCTCTCTCCCTCTCTCTCTCTCTCTCTCTCTCTCTCTCTCTCTCTCTCTATATCTATATATCTGTCTCTCTCTGACTCTCCTGTCAAGTCCACACACAGCAGGCACTGTCTTATTGCTACCCCGTGGAATCCCAAAATTAATATATGACATTTCATTTGTAAAATCAATAAGCGCTCCGTCTACTCCCCTCGCAATACTTTATTGCAATATTGTTTTTGTGGACGAGGAGATGACATGATTTACATTTTCTATTCTTGACTGATTTGATATAATGTCCTGTTCGATATGTGTGCTTTCCTCCTGTCCTCCTTCTCTCCCTCTCTCTCCCTCTCTCTCTCCTCCCTGTGTCTCCACTGTTCCCAAGATATGTCATTGATTTCTCGTGTCCTTGCACTGAAGCGTTCAAACGGGGGTGATAGTCAGCCAGTCAGCCCGCCAGCCAGCGTCTCCGTGGTGACAGCTCCTCCAGCAGCCAAATCAGTGGCTGACACTGCAGCACACCACCCGGGATATAGCCCCCCACCCCCTCCTCTCCCCTCGCCTTCACCACAGCTTCAAAGCCACGCACCAGAGATGCCTTTTAGGATGCAAAATAGTGCACGGCCAGACTGCCTGAGCCACAAATATTCCATTACCTAGACACACACAGATATCAGATGACAAATGTGCTGGTCCCCCCCCCCCCCCATCCGCCTATGTAAAACGAGACGGTATCTAGACATTTACCAACGGCACAGGACGGTTTTCCAGGAGAAACTTGAGCGGCTGGCACAGCCTTTAATGTCTCCAGCTCTTTTTGCATCGACTGTCAACTTGCATCTATGGCACATTGCAAATGGGCCAACATGTGGTTTGACGTGAAAACAGCCGTTAATAGAAAAGCTGCAGCCTGATACAGTATCTGCAGCCTGCGGCACGCCGGTCTCTGGTTAGCACTCCCAGCTATTCCTCTATCTCCCTCTCTCTGTCACACGGCCTTTCTAACATAAGTGTGTGTGTGTGTGTGTGTTTCCTGGGAGTCTCAGCATTGGACGGGGTGGGATCAAGTCGTGCAGGGATGGCAAGGCCACTCGGGTCTGCTCCTTTGTTGTATTCAAAGAGATGGGAATTAATGTGGAGCCCACAGTGGAATATTCATCCCATTAGGAACCAACGGTTCAAGAGGGTCAGGTTGTGTTCAGGAGAGAGCCGTTAATCCCATCACCAACACACACACACATTCTCTCTGTTTCACACGTCCTTCTATGCCTACAGTATAATGCACACATCTACAGTAAACACCCACACGCATTTTCTCTCTCTCTCTTTCTCTCTCACACACACCAACACACACACACACACACACAAAAGGAGACCCAATCGTTCTGCTGAGAGCTGCATTTCTGTGGACTAGTTGATAAAGCACCTGAGAGCATCAAGGCCCATTATGAGAGGATGAAAGCGTGCAGCACCAATCAGCGCTGACAAAGCTAACGAGGGCTCCTAATTAGCGGTGACATGAGTCACACAGAGAACAGTGGGAGTGATAGAAGTCTGACTCCAGCCGCACCCAGTCCTCTGAGGCAGCAGCCCTCTGACAGCCACGGCTTCAGCAGATTACCCTGACAACACAAATGAATGTGAAGTCTCTAAGCCCCCAAAAACTCTGTGTAAGGGCCAGCGCAGATTCTATTCTGACTGACTGCTGACTGGCAGAGTGCAAGTCGACACAAACAAAAGATTGTTAACAAAAAGATGATTTTAGAGGAGAAGAAAGAAAAAAACGAAAAGAACGGGTTAGAAAGTTGTCGGGCAAAAGTCGATAAGCAACGGGAAATAAATGTTTGTGCAAAAAGACCTTTGATGAAATGAAGTCTGGCGGCAGGAGAGCCAAACCCAATCTGTTGGAGAATAGAGAAGCACTGTTTGTCAGAAAAATCTTTCAACTGTAGAGACAATTGTCACTTCATAACGACCCTCAGCATATCAAACCAAATCAATGTTGATCATTTTCATAAAACCTTTGAGGTTCTATAATGTTTCCCTCAGGGGACCACACTTCCCAGACTAAATATCATGAAATATTATGAACAATTCAATCGTTTACTTATTTTGTTTAAAACGCCCCAACCCTGCAGGTGAGGTGTATGAAGTATTTGGTAAGGCCTAGCTCACCCTTCAGTCTGGGGCAGTCAAATGACTGAACAAATTACTTAGTGTGAGACACTTAATCCTTTACCGGCTCGGTGAGGGAGAAAAAACAAGGGCCAGAGCCAACATCCACAGTGTCATGGAAACACTGTGAGCACCTGGAGATCTGAAGACTATCATAGCCTGTCTAAAATGCACTGCACATATTTTAAGACCAGCATAGCCTGTCTAAAATGCACTGCACATATTTTAAGACCAGCACAGCCTGTCTAAAATGCACTGCACATATTTTAAGTCCAGCACAGCCTGTCTAAAATGCACTGCACATATTTTAAGTCCAGCATAGCCTGTCTAAAATGCACTGCACATATTTTAAGTCCAGCATAGCCTGTCTAAAATACACTGCACAAATTGTAAGACCAGCACAGCCTGTCTAAAATGAACTGAACACATTTCAAGGCACCAACAAACTATCACATAATGTCAATCAAGCATAAGCACTCACACTCAGCTATGAGAATTTAGTGATTGTGAACCATGCTAATATTTCTATAACTGTAACAATTGTAATGTAATACCTTTGCCTGGCAAAATATGAAATTAGTAAATAGTTTAAGTTTTATGTTCTTTCTGTAGTTATAGTCACCACGGAGAGTTCTCATCGGGAACAACACAGAGAAGCCATTATCTGGTTATTTTTAGGAAGAGATGGTTTAAAAACAAATGTCTGGCTAAACTTTTACACAAATTACTCTGTAATAAACAACGCATGACCTGTTGTTGTGGAAGCTCACCTAGGGGTGTGTGTGTGTGTGTGTGTGTGTGTGTGTGTGTGTGTGTGTGTGTGTGTGTGTGTGTGTGTGTGTGTGTGTGTGTGTTGTGTTGGTGTTCCCTCTGTCTCTCCCCTGTCACTATGGCTACATTCAGGGCCAGCTGCTGTCAATGAAACCTCTCAACATCAATCATCTTTCAGCCAATCAGAAGTCCACAAACGGTCTTAGTTTTCCTTTTCCTTTTTCTAACCCCTCCGTGCCTGTAGTTTGACAGCGGCCTTTGTAAAGCCATACTTCTTAGTTGTGTTTTAGTTCCTGTTTTTGTTTACTCTGGCAGGAGCAGGGGGACCTGATGATACCCATGGATTTGTACCGCACAGGTAACTTCCTCTCTGTTAGCTCACATGCCGTCTGCCACTGTATTTACTGCTGGATGTGTAATCAGGCGGTCGGCCCATGGATTATTACTGCTCTTAGTTCTCCTGATCATCCAGGTGAGATATTCTGAATAAACCCTCTACACGTATATGTGAAGTCATTCTTTCATGTAATATCCTACATTAGCACCTGGTCTATTTAGCAGCAGGTTGTCACAAAGCCTGCGTCAGTCGGCCTTCATAGCCCCTGTGGTAATGACCACGTTGAACATATTCAATGAATGTGGACGTTTTTACTAAAAACTAGTGGGTTAAGATGAAGTCAATGAGGCCTACAGGTTATTTCCAAATAAAACTGAGATTGTATTTAAATATTAGAAATAGGCATGATCAAAGCAAATCATACAATTTCAGCTGATATTGTTTTGAATAACTGTAGATTTCGAAACATTTTACGGTTCAGTCATTTAGGACAAAGCACCGACGTAGAAAGAGAGCGAAAGGGCTAAGCCAGTTCCTCCACCCGTTAGTGTGGCTAACTCTTCCACCCTCAGTGTGGCTAACTCTTCCACCCTCAATGTGGCTAACTCTTCCACCCTCAGTGTGGCTAACTCCCCTTCCCATCAGTTTGGCTAACTCCTCCACCCCTCAATGTGGCTAACACTTCTAACATCAGCGTGGCTAACTCCCTCATCCCTCAGTTTGGCTAACTCCTCTACACCTCAGTGTGGCTAACTCTTCCACCCTCAGCGTGGCTAACCCCCCCACCCCTCAGTTTGGCTAACTCCTCCACCCATCAGTGTGGCTAACTCTTCCACCCTCAGTGTGGCTAACTCCTCCACCCATCAGTTTGGCTAACCCCCCCATCCCTCAGTTTGGCTAACCCCCCCACCCCTCAGTTTGGCTAACTCATCCATGCCTCAGTGTAGCTAACACATGGCTCTGTGAACTTTTCCAGTCTGTAACACCGCACCGAACATGCCCTAATCAAAATAAACGACGACCTCCTTTAATGCAGCTGACTGTGGACTATCGGCCATCTTAATCCCTCGGGACCTTTTTGACACCGTGTCCCACTCAATACTGTCAGAACCCCTGGCTGACATTGGTGCCCTTGGTGTTGCTCAGTCCTGGATGACCTCACACCTCTATGTTCATTCTGTGCCACCTTCCCGTGGGGGCTATGCTCCGTCGTCATGGCGTCCAGTTTCCCTTCGACACTGAAGACACCCAGCTCTCTGCCGAACGCTCCACCACCTTCAACTCCTCGCCCACTGCCTCAGAACATTGCGGGCCGGATGACAAATTCCTTCCCGAAGCTCAATGGGAACAAAGCTGAAATCATGCACATTGGCTCTGAAATCGCCCTGTCCAAACCCCATGACTGCCATTTCAATACCGATGGCTTCTCTGAACCTCTGTCCTCTCAAGTGAAGAGCCTAGGGGGTCACTACAGACAATATCCTCTCCTTTGAACCTCACATAAAAGCCATTACCTGGTCTGCGTTCTTTCACCTCTGTAACATCCCCAGACCCTGTCCATCACGCTCCCTGTCCAGCACTGAAGTCCTCTCTGCAGTCACTGTCCACTACAGAAATGTTGTTCTCTCTCGAATTCCCATCAAACCACAAAACAGGCACCAACTCATCCAAAACAAAATGTATAATTATGTTATTATAGTATTGTGAATATCCTTATTGCAGTGTCATAGGCAGGTGAGGCAAGTTTGGCTGTCGTACTTAAGCCAGCGGTAACATCTGGAACACAGAGAGCTACCATCTGATGTTGAACAAGCATTTCCATGGTGCACAAAGCCTAAACAAATATTTTTCTCCAAATCTTCCACGAGCCCCGCAGACTAATGAGACGTTAACATGATCCTAATTTAGGTGGATATATTCCACAAGGGGAGACCGGCACATTTCTGAAGCAGTTCCTATCCAACCATTCGAAATGACTAAGTGTATTTCACAGGTTTCTGTTTCCTCTAATTACATTTCTGCTGCCATTTGGGTGACTGCTAATTTAACATGTTGGTGAAACAAAGGGATGCGAATATACAGTGTCACAGTAACTACAGTGTATTTTGGTTGGCAGTCACCTTGGTAACAGAACGTTAGTGTAATAATGTTAATGCGTGGCTTCTTTCCCCTCCCGCCCGTCAGCCGTCAGCACAGGTGAAAACAATCAACAATCCAGGCAGGATGCGTCTCCTCCAGATGCTTGCGGCTGCACCCTGCTGCCCTCCCTCCCCTCACTCCCTGCCTCCCGCCCGCTCCCTCTCCCTCCCACCCCGCTCCCCGCCCTACCTGAGTTGGGCACGATGAGGTGCCCCCCCAGCGAGTTGAAGGAGCCCACGGCGGTGCAGGAGGGGTCCCGGGTGCGCAGCAGGGTCTGGGTCTGGGTGCGGCGGCCCATGGTGTCGCTGCTGTCCAGCAGGCAGTGGGGCAGCTTGGGGCTGAGCTTGGAGGAGAAGTCGGACAGGTCCTCCTGGGGCGTGACCAGGCCTGAGGAGTTGTACACCTTGATCTTCAGGTTGGGCAGAGGCTCCAGCAGCGGGGAGTTGGTCATGGGGATCTTGTCGGCCACGTCGTGGAGGGCGTAGACGGGGCCGCGGTACATGGCGGCCGCCGAGGTGAGGTCAGGGGGCGCCGTCAGGAGGTCAGCTAGGGGACGTACACAGAGCACTCGTAAGGACCTAAGCTAAGAGAAGATCTCATAGTAACACACACACACAGAGCACTTAGAGGGACCCACACTAACAGACATGGGTATTGTGCTTACAGAACCACGCTAGTTCTCACAGATGCACAGTGCACTCAGACGGACCTGCACTAACAGAACAGGTTATTTTATCATCGAGTATACACAACACCGGTGGAAATGTGTCCAAACTCTTCATTGCGACCAGGCACAACGTTAAAAACAGACCTCCTCCACGGCATTTTCACCCTAGCCAGTTCTCCTGGAAGCTGATTTCCGCCTTGAATATGTATTGTTATTCAAAGTGGTCTGTGGGGCCCACTCCACCACTACTCGCCAGAGTCTTGAGAGTGGGCTGGCGACATGGTGGCCCTGCCACACACACACACACACACACACACACACACACACACACACACATGTGACTCAGAGGCGACAGATGGCCCACTCAGCCCTCTGTTTACCTCACAGGTACACACACACCAATATTCATGAGCTCAGGCCGAGTGGGCGGGGTGGGAAATCTCACCGAGCTGGCTGTCCTCACACTCCTCCTCCTACACTGTTCCTCAGACACACACACTCACACACACTCGTCAACTTTCTGTCAGCCATGCGGGTGAGTGTGTATGGCCTGTGTGTGTATCTAAACATGTCGTTAGACTTTACGCTGCGTATTGACGCTCCAGGCGCACTGTTTACAGGTGCGTGCGTGTGCGTGTGCGTGTGCGTGTGTGTGTGTGTATGTGTGTGTGTGTGTGTGTGTGTGTGTGTGTGTCCTGCTGCCTTGGGATGGGGACAAGGCTTGTGAATGCTAAGCAACAGAGGAGCTGAGGTAAGCCAACCACCTGTTGTCACATATAATATCACAATTGCTCTCTGGATGTAATTGCCAGAATTCTAGCTGCCATAGCAACCGCCCCTGTTTCTCAGTGTCTTTTCCATCCTTCCGTCACCCTCCTTTGGAGTGATTCTTTTTTCAATGGCTTCTATCTCTTTAGAGACATTGCTCTTTTTTTTCTTCTTTTACCCCTCGTCCTTTCTCCGACATCTAACCGTCCCATACAGCTAGTCCTCTGCCGGTAAACATCCAAACAAGTCATCTCTGATATCTCCTCCCCTCCCTCCCTCCCTCTCTCCCTCCTCCAGCCCTGCATCTTCCGCACAAATCTAATTACCATCGAGTATGCCACACGTGGAGGGAGCCTTAATTATGCCATAATGATAGTTCGTTAGCTTGGCCTCCCCTTCCCAGTGACAGGCATTCAAATTGTTTCATCACCTCACCCACACACACAACCTGACCTCCCTGTGACTCCCCTCCCTCTCGCTCGCTTACCGTTTCATCCCCCCCACCTCACTTTATCCCCCCTCTACCCCTCTCATCTCTAACCCCGAGCGAGGGGTCCATTTACATTCTCCTCAGCTCTGACCCACATTGACAGAGTCAAGGCGTTCAGAGGGCAGGTTAACGATATGGGCGGCTAACGCGGCTAGCGCCTAGCGGGCAGCCTCAGTGTGGGAGGGGTTGGCGGGGCAGGCAGCTTAACCCCTGCGTCGTTTGACACAGCCTCAAAGGGGGGGAGGGGCAGCGGACGCCATGTGAGAAACACACGTCAACTGCACGTACCACACACACACACACACACACACACACACACAGACAGACGTCGTCTTTGGTTCTCATCCTCCAGGCTATCCATCCACACTACACTCAGCCACCAGAGAGCCCCACCCGCCGTGCTGACCTGTGCGCGCCGTCTTGATGCTAACGGGCTGGAAGCCCCCGTTTAGGGCCGACGAGTCGATGATGTCCGAGTCGAAGTCGCGGTGGTTCTTCCGGTAGACAAAGAGCGCCACGATGACGGAGATGACCAGGCACATGATGACTGCGATTACGATACCCACGTACAGCGCCACATCGTCTGTGCTGGGGGCGACTGGGACCAAAGAGAGAGAGAGAGACATAGACAGGGAGAGAGAAACATCAACACGGAGAGGGATACGGGGAGAGAGAGAGACATCAACATGGAGAGATAGAGGGAGAGAGAGAGAGAGAGAGAGAGAGAGAGAGGGAGAGAGGGAGAGACATCAAAATGGGGAGGGATACGGGTAGAGAGAGAAAGAGACATCAACATAAAGAGGGGGAAAGAGAGAGAAAGAGACATAGACACGGAGAGGGAGTACGAGGACGGTAGTCTCCTTAGTTTCCTTCATCAGGTCAGTCCACATTAACAGCATTCATCCAGAGGGCCAGGCCTCTGGCGGAGGCTCACATCCCGCTTTAAATGAAACCCCTAAATGAATAGAGAGCCGCCACCAGGAGACACGTTAAATGAATAGAGAGCCACTGTCTCATGGTTAGAGTACATCCTCCTCCTCCTCCTCCTCCACTGGGTACCAGACAGGGCTGGGCAGTCCAGAGAATAGGGGAACGGCCGGGGTGTTAGGAGGCATTGTGGAGCTAAGCCCACTGCAGGGCCGCGTGGCCGTGCCGCTGACGGTAATGAGAAGTGCTCCGGGAGTTCAGGGTTGAGAGAAAGGGCAGATTAGTGGCGTGTCAGGGAACGTTAGAGGAAGAGAGAGACTGGGGGACGGGGGGAGGGAGAGAAAGGGGCGAGGGAGCTTTAGTCAGTGTATTTGAGAGTAAAAGAGAGAGACACGCACACACACTGGCTGTTGAGGGCAGTGGCTTCGGATAACACGCGAGGCAAGCATTCCCTGCCACCCCCACGTCCCTCTAGCAGGCATCACCAGCATCACCAGTGGCCCTAACAAGCCGCTGCACTGGCCACCATGGAAGTCCGTACACCGACACCGTCGTCCAATCACATGGCTGGCTCTGCCGCGCCACGCCGCGACGGCCCTGCATCTTTAGCATATGTGCCTTTGTTCTGCCGCCGTTCTGATCAGATCTCGGAATAGTCCCGGCCTCACGTGGCCCCTTTCATCTGCGTCCCCTGCCCGGGGTTTGGACTGCGGCTGGCTGTCAGAGGGGAGAAAGGCCCTTATTACGGACCTGCCCGTGGACGCCCATTTAGCTCTTTGTGCTTTGTGCCCTTCACTGTCAACCCCAAATGATGAGTGAACGACGACGCCTCCTCTAAAGGTGTCTAAATGCCACCCACAAAGCGTGTGTGTGTGTGTGTGTGTGTGTGTGTGTGTGTGTGTGTGTTTTACCGGAGTCGGTGCGAGTGTGTCTTTCACAAATTGTGTGTGACACGTATTGACTGACTGCGCAGGAGTGATTGTTCCAGAGTGTGTATAGGTGTGTGTGTGTGTAAGTGAGAGAGAGAGAGCGTGCCCGTGGGAGTGGCAGAGAGAGGAGAGCGACTCAACCGCCTGCCATTGTCTGCGGTCAGAATGGCGGGCGGCCTTAACAGGAGAATCAACCGCACCACGTACCCCAGTCCAACGGCAAACACTCAGCCGGAGACGCCATGCTCAAATAAACACATTGATTTTACACCCAGCGCTGCCTTCAATGACGAGCTTTAAAGATGGGGCGGGGAAGGAGGGGTGGGGGTGCTCTCCACCAGTAGGGGGAGCTGTTAACCACGACAACGTCTGCCACAGCCCTCAGGATACGTACATGATGCCCGGCCATTTACACAAATTAGCCTAATGTCTTTAAATTGTGCAGATGGTGGCCAATCTGTGTAAGCTGCCTTCCCTTTGCGAGGGCGAGAGGAAGAACATGAGGAGGCAACATGAGGAAGAGGCTAATGATAACGACGGGGAGCGCCGAGGGACGGCGCGAGTCAGCACGGCGCTCGCTAACCGTTTATTCATCTCTTTGGGAAATGAGTGCATCTCATTGTGTGAGTGTGTTTACGTCGTATCGGCTTCAGAATGAGCTGAGTTGGACACTTTTGTGAGCCCAGACGCCAGGGCCCTTCTGTCCAGCGTTCTGATTGAGGTTCAGGAACCCTCTGTCCAGCGTTCATTTTGAGGTCCAGGAACCCTCTGTCCAGCGTTCATTTTGAGGTTGAGGAACCCTCTGTCCAGCAGCCAGGTTGAGGCAACCCTGTCTATCCTCAATCCCACATTTTTGTTACCACCCATCCCTCTCTGGGGTTGGATCGCAAGGACGAGAACACCCGGCATTCCCCCCGCACAGCGTTCCCACTGGATGAATAAACAGCAGCACCACCATGTCGTTCAGAGACACTCCTCAGCTAAGGATCAGGTCTGATCCTTTCGCTGACCTGGTGGGGTGAGCAGAGGTCAGATCCACGTTAGAAGAGGGGAGTTAGCGAATCAAAAGACGATGAAAGACCGGCAGCACCCTTCCTCCCTTTCTCCTGTATCCGTCTCCTTATCCCAAGCCCCCAGCCCCCTAAAAAACCACACCCTCACAAAGACGGCGGGAGAGCGGTGCCAGCGGGCCGACAGCGCCGCGAGCCGCCACCGCGAGCCGGGAGGAGAGGGGCCTAACCCCGTGCACCCACATCTCAAACACAGACATCACATTCAAGTCAGCCTCCCCATTGAAACCTGCATAACGCTGGCACTCCTAATCCCCCCCCCCCCCCACCCCGCCCTCCCAAGACACGAGCAAAGAACAAAGTAGGGCGCCTGAAAACAGTAGCTGGGAAGTCGGGGAGGAAAAGAAAAGAATGTAATTTCAGTGCGCCGGCTGTGCCAAGCACCCTGCAGTTATTTAACATACATCCCCTCCTCAGTGGCAATATCTTCCGTGCACGCTTTGATGATAAAGGCAGTAACCTGCTAAGTGTGCGCATTAAAATGTATCACTTAGATTAACACATCCCTTTGAACACGAGAAATCGTCGGAAGAGGGTGAAAAATACAAGAAGTGGAAATGAAAGGGATTATTGAACACTCTGCCTCTGTCGCCGACTGGAGAGGAGGAGATGCTGTGGGAGGAGAGACTGTCAGGGCAAAGAAAAGGGGGGAGAGTGAGAGATTGAAGGGAGGGACGGAGTCGGGTAAATGCGAGAGGAAGCGACGGAGAGTTGGCGAAGGAACGATGTTATGTTTGGGAAAGAGCTAGGGAGAGAGAAGGAATGTCAGAAACACACACACACACACACACATCCACACACACACAGACAGATACACACACATGGGCTCCTACCTATAAAAAATGTAATGAAAAACCAAAGAGAGGTAGAAAGAGAGGAAGAGAGAAAAAGTGAGAGAGGCAGAGAGAGAAATGGGGTAGAGATAGAGAGGGGCAGAGAGAGAGAGAGGGGGAAGTGGGAAAGAGAGAGAGAGAGGTAAAGAGAGAAAGGGGCAGAGAGACAGAGAGAGAGAGAGAGAGAGAGAGAGAGATAGAGAGAGAAGAGGGCAGAGGTAGAGAGAGGGGGCAGAGACATAGACATATATATATATATATATATATATATAAAGAGAGAGCTAGAAACACACACACACACACACACACACACACACACACACACACACACACACACACACACACAGAGTGAGGTGGCTTCTCTCCCCGACACAGTTCCCCCTGAGGGTGAGGGTCGGACAGCGTCAGCCTGAGGGCAGCGTGGGGCACCAGGGCAAAGGTCAGAGGACACACCGGGTGGCAGAGCCAACGACAGACAGACAGACAGACAGAAAGACAGACAGACAGACAGACAGACAGACAGACAGACAGACAGACAGACAGACAGACAGACAGACAGACAGACAGCATGGCTGAGACGAGGGAATGTGTGTGTGTGGGTGGGGGTACCAGGGTCAGCAGGGAAGAGAAGTGGCGGAGGGAGGGCACAGAGCACTCTCCAAAGTAGCTGTGAACACACCTGGCATCTTCAATGAAACTTTATGATTATTCTTTGATATACACCTCTATGTTATTTTCTGAGGACAGCTATAAATGTCAGAGGCAGAATTTAAAACACCTCCCTTGTTGTCAATTTCATGCTTTTTGGCCAATAAAAAGGACCTCAACACTTGAGGGAGGTGAGTAAATATCAATAGGGTTTTGTAAATATGCAAGGAGGCAGCACAGATAACCCTTGTGAAGGTGCTGGGAGGGAGGCTGTTTTCCCACACAGTAAATACCACATGCTGATTGTGCCAACCAAGTCGTGCTCAGAACCCCACCCAACCACCTAGGAAGGGAACAGAGAATAGAACAAGCGCACAACAAAAAGAAGGAAATGAAAGAAAATGAAGGAAAAACCACAACTCACATGGATACCCCAAATCACTGCTGTCTTTGTGCTCAGAGGACTTCTGATATAAGGAACCTTAAGAGGAGAGGGGAGGGAGGGAGGGATGGAGGGAGGGTGAAAAAAAATCAAATTTAAAACCAACAGAAGACAAAGTGAACATAACAACAGGAGGACAACAACAACAAGCAACCAGAGTAGGACTAATGACACGGAGGGAACCATATCTCTACATCTGACCACTTCTCTCTGGGCTGTGTGACTGAGCGTGCGTGTGTGTGTGTGTGTGTGTGTGTGTGTGTGTGTGTGTGTGTGTGTGTGTTTGGATGAGGGAGAAGGTTGTTTGGCACTAATGGTTCAAGGTTCAAGGTTCAAGG
>JAVQJS010126320.1:0-10386 GCA_036024795.1 Galaxias rostratus | reverse complement strand
ACACACACACACACACACACACACACACACACACACACACACACACACACACACACACACACACACACACACTATCTCCTGCTCTCTCTAAGAGGAACATACCGTTCCACCAACAGCACTGTCAACAACTCCCTCCACTAGCTTTGACTGTTTATTATGAGGCATGCAGGGAAGCTTTTTCACTGCTACCTTTTGATGATTATTCTTTCAATAAAACCACTCTCTTTGAAGGTGGCAGGATTAGACTCTCAGTCGCCGCGTGTTTGATTGCGTGTGTGTCTGTGTGTGTGTGTCTGTGTGTGTGTGTGTGTGTTTGTGTGTGTGTGTGTGCGTGCTTAAAGGCGAGTTTGTGTGTCACTGTAGGAGGGATAGCTGTGATGAATAGAATATGCTCTAACTCGGGATCCATTAATGTTTCAAGTGAAGGGGTGTGACATACAAATCCACCACACCACTGCAGCTTTCCCAAAGCACATACCACAATGCCACAGAAAGACAAGAGGGTCTGGTTCCAATTGGTGTCAATGGAAGGCCACTTCACACTGGTTCCTTGCGGTGTTCGTTCCGGATAGACCCGCTCGTCATAACTTCACGCAAGTAGTCGAGTCAACACTTCCAGTCCCCACACTTCCTGTGATGAACTTCACTTCACAACATCACATATCTGTTCTGGGATGGCATCTCGCTCCTTGTTAATAGCAATAGCGAGTCGCCATTCCAAATGTTGTCACGTTATCTTGTTGTGCTATCGACAAAGAAGTGACTTTGGTTTGAGGTATTGGAGTGTGGTCCCTGCTGCGCCACAGAAAAAGACACAACGCTTTTTCTCGCTGTACTGGGACGTTGCCCATGTAATGGGTCGACTCTGCCGGGATTAACAAGCTGTGTTGACAGCGTTCCCCATTGAAAGTCTGTTTCAGCTTAGCTCTATGTCGCCCCATAATGTGTGGGCCTGATAGTGTTGATATGCTAAGCAATGCCAGGGTTATGCCATGCTAAGACCCACTAATGATATCCTCCCTCACATCGCCAGCTTACCCCTGTGGTTCTCAGACATGCACACACACACACCCCCCCCAGTTGGACAGTTTAGGTTTTAATCTGCATATACCAGTAAAGCTGGCCAGACACGTTCACCCGCCAGGGGCTGAAATCCCAGGGATATCTTGCATCAGATGTGGCTGTGTTTTGTGGCCCAGAGGTAATTAGCTCTCACATGAAAAAAACTGTGCTTCCACCTCCCATCCCCTACTAACAACCCCCCCACCACACACACACACACATGTACACAAACACTCACTCACACACACACACACACACACACTCACAATGGAGCACCTGCCCTTAAGACAAAGACCTCAAAGCCTATTTGTTTGTCATTCTTCTCTGTAGTGCAAAGCAGTGGGCGCTGCTGACTCAGTAGACAGGAGGGGTGAGCGCAGAGGGGAGTCAGGCTGCTCAGCTCTCAATGGGATCACTGCTGCCGTTCATTACAGCGGCTGAGGAGGCCCTTTGAACAACACCACCGTATATTTAGAGCCAGGTCTCCTATGAAGAACGGGGGGCTTCATTAAAGGACATCAATCGTACGGGATGAGCAGGAAGAGATACCTCGTCTAATCACTTCCATGAGTGGCAGGGACAGGCAAGTGTGTGTGTGCGTGTGTGTGAGGATTTGATTTGGCGGGGGGGGGGGGGGTTTGGGTTGGCGGGCTTGGGCTCTGTTCTGCTCGCTAACGTGGCCTCTGAGAATGGGGGATTCTAATGAGCGCGTCTCATTTATCCGCTCTTGCACTCTCCAACTTGCTCACACAAACACGCACACACACACACACACACACACACACACACACACACACATACACATTCTTATTCTCAGGGCATGCAGGCCCTGTCACATATACTCATGCACACACACACACACATGCAAACCTGCTTTAATGAGTGTGCCTTGTGCTTTCCTCATTAGACACACAGAGCCTTATCGCCGGCATCAAACGCGACGCACCGCTTCCCCTGACAGCAACGAGAAAGGGAGAGAAATTTCTTCCTCCACTCTCTTCCTGAACTCTTTTACTTTCTTCTTTCTCCTTCCCTTTCCCTCTCGTGAGGTTAAATCATTTAATTTACCAACATTCAAACACCCAGATAACTGTCCGCCGGATAGGGAATGAAATCCCAGTTCCGCCCTCTTTCTCTCGCTCTCTTTCTCACACACACACACACACACACGCACACAGTCACACAAACAGACAAACACGATCCACCGTCGTCCTTGCCGCAGCCTGATAGAGCTAGATGCTTTGGCAGTAGGTTGGAGGGGAGAGGAGTAATTGGCGGTGAGAATTGATGGAGCTGAAATCCACAGCCTCTTAGATCGGTTGGATAGATAGTGCGGAGCGGGCGATGGAGGAGTCGCCGGCTGGAAAGGGAAGCCACGCGATACCGCGGGGAGCTGTACAGCAGGGATAGGTAGCCTGACAGTACAGATGATTTGGAAGATGTGCATGGTACGCGTCACTCCATTCCCATCACCGAGTTCTGCCACGCTTTGTGGTACACTGTTAGCGTCATGGCTGACAGAAAAGTGCACAAAGTCCGTAATTTCCCAAACAAAGGGCGGTTGAAAGGAGTCTGAGGGAGCTTTTTGTTGTGTTTTGTTATTTCAGACGAGAACTTGGGAGTTACAAAGGGCCAGGAACCGGGGAACAATGCAGTGAGCGAGTGGAGGAGTCAAAGAAGGGAACTCTTTTAATTCCAAACACGTTTCACTTGTCACGTTAACAATAAGGCAAATCTGCATTTCTGAAAGGCATTCCAGAAAAATAATTGACAGTGACATACAGTATAGACACAACATTCTCACAAAAGATTTTCCCATTCTGAATGAGAGAGTGAGAACGAAGGGAAGACAAAGGAGTACACGGCAAAAAGAAAAGAGTCAGGCGATGACAGAACGCCGGGTAGAGAGACAGGCCTGTCTAAACACATTGTTGTCTACAGCCGAGTGACTCGCTTTCTTCTTCTTCCTAAAGTAAAGATGCTGAGTAGAGAAAGACAGTGATGCACAGACAAACACTCACACACACACACACACACACACACACACACACACACACACACACACACACACACACGCACACAACAGAAACGTCTATCACGTGGCAGACATTGTTCTGGAGATAATCAGTGTCCTCTCTCGTCTCCACCTCTGGAATCTGACATGCGTGTGGATCCTCCTTCTGTTCGAGAACACCACCTGTTTCCCTTTGAGCTCAGCCAACAACGGGCCGGCGTGCACGCCTGTCACTGCCCCGCCTGGTCAGAGGGTCCTAATAGGCCCCGGACGACTGCTCCGTAGCAGCTTTGATTCTTTATCAACCTGGTCACGCAAAAAGTAAGAAAAAATGTTGCTAAGGGGAAAGGGACGAGGCTTTTATTCACCCCTTCCGGCCTTGGCATTGGGTAGCCTCTTTCCTGCCCGTGTCTGTTACAAAGGCACGGCGAGAGAACGAACCGTGAAACATGCCTGGGTCCTGTGATTTGGCCCGATAAGACCCGGAGCAAACCGCTGTCTCTGCGGCTGCCCCGTGATTGCAGGATAACAGTCCCGTCTGAAGGGAGATGGCGATAATAGCCTCTATCGGAGTGCTAGCCACGTGGCGCCATCGCACCGTCTCACCTAAGGGTTTGTGGGGAAATGGCGCGCGCGCGGAGCTGCATCCCTCCTCTTTACACCATTACAGCCGACGATAATGATGTAGCATCAGACCCTCACCGTGAGCTGGCAGAGCCGGCCTCCTTGTCATATCGGCTTGGCTCAACAGCCAAAGACGGCTGGTGCTGAGGACGCCATCGTGCACTAAGAACAAGCCAGAGGGTAGGATAAAGCAAGCAACGGTATCTTCTCCATCTGGCGTCTCTCACTCGCTGTGTGCACGTGTGTGAGTGTGTGTGTGTGTGTGTGTGTGTGTGCGCAAGCATTTTGTCAGCTTTATCCTTATCACATCCTGAGACACATCATCTGCAGTGTCCCTACAGGCCTGTCTGTGCGGCGTCTCTTCTCACTGATGGCCCCCTGCCCGGTTATGGCCCAATTAATTCACCGAAATAAAAACCCAAATCATCATGAAAGTCATATTAACCAGAGTAACTGTGGCCCTTTGCTTAATGTTTCTCTTTCAATGCTTCCACTTCCACCATCAATTAAAAAGGCAATTATCGATGTTTGCGAGATTACCCATGATTCCGGAATAATGGCTGTTCAGCTATTCAAATTGTGACTCCTCGCCTCCCCTCATTTAAGCCGAGAGAACCACACTCTGCGAGGGACTCCGGCGCGGAGCAGCGTCGGTGCGAGCGCTGCCGTCTAGTGTAGCAGGAAACATCGCGGAAAGCATCCTCTGCGTCGGCGCCTAAACGAGGGCCGACCTCCGTTTCCCTTCGGCTGCCACATTCCCGCACACCCGGGAATGAAGTCGTTCACGGGGAGGGATTTCACGACGAGGCAGATCCGAAGGGGGATGATTTAGCGCCAGTTGGTAGATGTTTGGTCGCACTCCTGTCGGAGCGATCCCTTCCCCGTGACTTCACAGCGCAGACTGTCACACACAGATCCACCAGATGAAATGGAATGACATAGTGGATTGAATTACCTGGAAGAGGGATTGAAAATGAATTCTCTTTCTTATTATTTTTTAAACAGGATGATCGGAGCACGATATAATGCATGCAAGAAAACAATTTGATAATAAGGATGTCACATTTTTCTCGTGTTTGATCGGGCCAACCTACGGTCTCACCCGGAGTGGTGTGCCTGTGATGGAGGCACCTGGCGAGGCTGTGATGACACATCAAAGACCATGGCGTGCTGCCGGTTCCCGTGACCCAGATTCTCCAGGCAAAGAACGTGGCCCAATCATTGCTCTGCCGAGGCATCCAAGTCACCCCCATAATGAGGGCATTAACATAAAATGCACAGCTTTTGATAGTCAGCGCACAGCATTCTGCCGCTCGGTGATACATTGACATCCCTGCTCCACCTGGTGAGCCGTGACACGCCTTGCTGTCAGCCAATCAACAAGTGGAAGTATATGCTAACTCCAGCGAGGTACCTGGCAGCTCCTGGAATGGTGGACAGCCCTGAGAGGATGAATGGAGCGTGGACCTCACTCAAGGAGAGGACACAAAGAAAGACAGAGAGGGAGAGACAGGGGGGGGGGGGGCAAAAAATAAAAAACAGGAAGAAAAATGGCACCAGTAGAAAGAGTTGAGAGTGGAGGGATGGGGAGACAGGGGAGAGAGACAATGCTGTGTTCTGACTCCCCCAGGGCTGGAGCCGGCATATTCACAGGGCTGCTTTGACGGCTGATGAAAGAGGACGCTTGTTAGGAAGAACGAGGGAGAGAGAGAAAAAGATGAAGAAGAGGAGGACGAGGACGATGGAGAAAAGGACGAAGAATTACGCGGAAACTTGCAAAGAAACTGAACAGACAAGGAAAACAATTTTGAAGGAATCGGGTTCTGTGAAATGATGTGTTTTTGTGGCTGTTTTTATTTTCCCTCTCTTTCTCAAACACTGGTTTATTATTGCTTTCCTCTGGCACACACATAGTAGGGCTGCCAATCAACTTCTCACCCAATATGAGGAGTAGCGTGTAGTCCTGAATTCCCACCCATCTAGCAGCAGCTAGTTATATTAAAAGCAGCACGGATATGAGCGGTAGAGCACATATTAAAACCCACTGATGCCTCCCTCACTCCACCCCATCTAATTTGAGGTGTCCCTCCATCTCTCTATTCATCCATCTCTCTCTCCCAGAGTCGCTTCCAATTGATTAAATAGAGAGCAGAGCTGCTACTTGGGCCCAAAGTATATACGGGATGGAGGGAGAGAGAGAAGGAGGAGAAGCGAGACAGGGAAGACATATGAGTGAAAGAGGGGCGGGGGGCAGAGATGAAATTAGAAAAAGAAGAGAGAGAGAGAGAGAGAGAGAGAGAGAGAGAGAGAGGAAGGGACAGAGTGAGTGTAGTGGGAGAGAAATTAGAAAATAAGGCTATAGTATCTACCCCTCACCACCACCAGCATCAAAAGAAAAAACCTCAACTGCCACCGAAGAAGGAAGATCACCTCAAGCCAGCGTTTTGCGGACCACCCAGATGGACGCCGGGTAAGCCTGCCCTCTCCTCCGAGCCTGGTGTGATGTTCGTGGGTCGGCTGCGATACCGTCGCCCGATCTGCCAATAGTTGCGGGAGCCTCAGCTCAGCTCGCGCCGACGCCTGCCAGGAGGCCGGCCTAATTGGCTGGAGCGGCGCTGCCATGTCTCCATAGGGCTGTCAGAGGGGGAGGAGAGCCAAGCGTGGCTCCACAGCCCACCCCGTCCACGCCGAGGGCGTGATGGGGGACGCACCGGCTCCAAAGGGAAGGCTCTTTGACTGGGGACAGGACGGGGATGAAACGCCATCCCCCCACGTGAGCCAAGCCGACTTGACTGGAGGCCCGATCCATACGCCGTCTATCGATACGCTGTTATCTGCTGCTGGCCAGGCCCCTATCGCTTTGTATCACTCTGTCTCTTTCTATCTCGCTGTCTGTCGGCCCTCCACCGCCTCTGCAGCCCGGCATCACACCCGGCCGCTTCCCTCCCTCATCTGCCCCCCATCTCTCTTTATCCCTCTCTCGCACCATCAATCACGCCTTCATCTCCTCCCACACCCCCTCTTCCTCCTGATGTGTGCTCCCAACCCATAATCCGCTTCATCCTGGGAACACGGGCGTCTTCTCCTCCTCCTCCTGCCCGCGCCGCCTCTCCCTCCGCTCACGCACCTTCACCTCCCCCCGGGTTTTTTCCACGGACAGACGTCCCCCCTCTTCTTTTCCCCTGTCTTTTCCGTCCTCCTCCGACCAATCCCGCGGGTCAGCCTGTCTTTGTTCTCCTCTACCCTGGTCTTCCCTTCCATCGAGCACTGCCACCGCTGCCTTTCCCTGTGCCTTTGTGGGGATCCTCTGCTCTCCTCTGATCTGTCCATCATTCCTAATCTCTCATCCCTTCGCCGTCTCTATTTTCCCCCTCGTCTCCGTCTTCGTCTCCGCATCTGTTTCCGCGGCATGGCGTCGCCGCCTGTAAATTTACCTCCTTCGCTCAAGCGGAATTATTCCTTAATAATATTTTTTATAGGGGCGTCATAAACGCGCGGTTCCTAGATCTCTAGACCAATATTTGCTTAATTATTTCACTGCAGATATTGCTATTTAATGGAATTGGAAATATAATAAAAAAAAATCTTATTACGTCTGAACACACAATGTTAATATCCTCTGACACTAACTGATTATATACTGTAAGCCCCTCTCCTCTTAAACCCATGGAGACATCACAGAGTTTAAGAACAGTCTATTAAATGCCACTTAATTACGTGATATATCCACTGTAGCGTGTGTGTGTGTGTGTGTGTGTGTGTGTGTGGGTGGGTGTATGTGCGTGTGTCTGTGCACGTGTGGGTATGTGTTGTGTGCACACACATACCCGCACAAATTGGAATCTATAACACAGCAACCAACCCTCAAATCAAAGGGTCTTCCATCAAAATGGATGAGAATTCATGGCATGCCATCAATCCCAATAATGTGCCAATGACTCAACATTATTGTGGGGTGGGTAAGACTCCAATCAAGTATTATATCGGTCATTACAAGACATAATCATAAATCAACATTTGGCTATTATGTGTGTGACCAAAACATTTACACAAAGAACAAATTAACCTGAATCACAAATTGGACAAGTAAAGTCATTCCAGCAATACATCTCCACTTTACAAGTTAATAATGGCAAAACAGCTAACAAGGCATTGATCGTTATGTAGTGTCACAGATGAGGGGGGGATGAGGAAGGAGAGACAAGAGAATAGAGAGGAGGTACGGAGGATGGAGGAAGAGGATGAGAGAGAGAAGAAGAAGTCAGGCAATGGGGGAGGAGGTGGGGTGAAGGATGTTACCTGGGTGTTGTTACCTGGGTGTTAGATTGACAGTTCCTCCTTTGTGCGTCCTCACCTATGCTGGCGGCACTCAACAAATATTGATCAAAGGCTGATGTCTACTCAATTACTGCCTTCTTGTCTTAACAAGCTGTGTACACCAACTACACCCCCGCCTGTCCCTTCACACCCACCAATCCTAACACACAAACACACCCACACACACACACACACACACACACACACACACACACACACACACACGGCTGTAAATGCACACTCTTCCTCTGACAGTGTTTCTTTCTCTGCGACAACGCCTCATAGAATGCCCACCTACAAACCCACTAGGTTCTACCAAGACTTCCTTTTTAATGGGTGACCATTTTAATAAGTGGTCACATCGATAGAGATGTGGGTGTGATCTAGAACTCATTGTGTTCAAACCTCTAAAGCTCTAAATATATCTTCTCAACATAATTCAGTCCTTAATTCCTTCCTGGTGACACGGTTTAGACAAATATTTTTGCTCAAACTACAGTCCCCAGAGTGCTTGGAGATGGAATGATAGTAACAATCTAAGCTAAATCCATTAAAATATGGTTGGGCAACTGAGCACTGGTGCGCATGGAGAGGGACAGGGTAGGGCTCCTATAGCTTGCAGCTCCCATCCTATATAGTGGAGTGTGTATGTATTTGGCCAAGCTCCCCTACTCCCTCCTGCAGGCCCAGCAGACCTCTGTACTGTTCAGTTATTAAAAACAAACAGCAGCTCAATGCAGCCCCTTGGCTGATCATGTCCTGTCTACCGCTGCCCACCCAGGGCGCTCAGCCCACACAGCTCCAATTAGATGTACACCGCCACACTCTCTCTCTCTCTCTCTCTCTCTCTCTCTCTCACACACACACACACACACACACACACACACACACACACACACACACACACACACTCACACACACACACACACACACACACACACACACACACACACACCAACACGGACATGCAAGGTGAGCAAGGCAACACAGACACATTCACTCAAGCACACATTGTCACAGCTGCATAAAGCAAAGGCAATTTGTTTTGGTCAGGACATATTTGCTACTGGCTCTGGAGTTGGTTTCTTTCACTCCAGGGGCGTAGAGGGTTCCTCTCTTCCTCTCTCTCTCTCTCTCTCTCTCTCTCTCTCTCTCTCTCTCTCTCTCTCTCTCTCTCTCTCTCTCTCTCTCTGTCCACTGTCCAGCCCTGTGGTTTGGCTTGGCTCCGGCCGTTCTCTGGCCCTCTCTCCAACCACAGGAGCACTTCTTTAGCACGCGTCAATATTGGCTCAGGAGTATTTGGGGGGCTGAGAGGATAGAGTCTCGTCGCCGATCACAGGCACCAGGTCACATAATGAGGAAGAATCCAAGGAATAGAAGCCACTAATGAATATGTATTATTTGCTCGATACATTTAACTCAGGCATACTGCGGACAACTAAATCGGGGTGTGGTCCAAAAGAGGTCCCGGGTAACCTCAGCCTGGAATAGCCTTTGGTGGAAGACAGGAGTTCCTGTGGGATATTAGGTCTTCCAGACAGTGAAAAGATCAGGGGTTAGAGGGAGAAAACTTGGGGGGTTGGGGACGATGACGCGCACACGCACACAAGCTATCTGTACCTCCCAGATACAGCCCTTTGTTAACAGCACCAGACCAAGGCCGAACCAGACAGACACAGAGGGTTTGAGGGTTGAACACCTCTCCTCGGGGCACAGACTGCTCTGGGGCCTGGTTGGTGTCAGGACGCTGGGCCCCTCAAAAGGGTGGCCGGACCAAACATTCTACATGAGCCTCTGTAAATTGATACGGACAAATGCTGTGAGGTGATATGTGTTTGGAGAGATGATTTCATTTCCCACAGGACAGAGAGATCCCCCAGGCGGCTGTCGGACCACAGACGCTAGTCTGAGTTTCCCATCGCTTTGAAGCTGTTGTGTTTAGTCATGAGGTGGCTTCAGATGTGGGGCGAGTGTCAGCCATGTTGTTTTTTAGGCTCTATCTTGGTTTGGGCTGGAAAAGGATCTGTGGCTCTGCATGCACCAGGCTAGGCTGAGCTAGAGGCTAAGATGGGATCGATTTAAGCCTAGGCTGGGCCCAGAGCAGGTTTCAGGCACAGACAGGTAATACTTGTGGACCTAAGTCTCCATTGCCCACCGGTTGAACTCTGGGCTTTTTCAGAAGAGAAAACTGTATTACCTGCAAAGCAAGGGGATTTCCCTTACAGCTTTGGTGGATGAGTGTGTGTGTGTGTGTGTGTGTGTGTGTGTGTGTGTGTGTGTGTGTGTGTGTGTGTGTGTGTGTGTGTGTGTGTGTGTGTATATAGAGTGTGTGTGTGTCTGTGTGTGTGTAGCTGTAATGAGTGTGTGTG
>JAVQJS010126319.1:0-13514 GCA_036024795.1 Galaxias rostratus | reverse complement strand
TGACAAAGAATGCACTCCTAGTGCACCTTTGGCCGCTCGCAAAAAAGGGGTTATCCATCTCTATATCCCCAACTTCTGACCCAATACATCCCTGTTGCTTCAGTATCGATTATTGAAATAAGACAAAAAAAATTACGGGATAATATTACTCGTTAATGAAATGCTGTATCCGGAGATGGACACACAAATAGACCTGGCTTCACCCAAAAATCTGTGCAGTTTGCTGCGCTGCCTACACAATGGCCAAGACAAGTCTGTTACAGTGAGGGTCTTGTCCTCTGTATATTGAAAATATTACACGCCTTCTTTACTAACCTTTTTATCTTGGTATTGTTTATTACCGATGCGGATTTATTAGTGCACAACCATTATGTTTTTATGTATGTTTTCCTATTGCCTCACTGTCCGCTTTCCAGCTTGAGTCTGCTTTCCTTTATTCAAGTGAGTTTTGTTGCAGAATGGAGACTCTCATTGGGGTCGTAAATTCAGATAAATTCAATCTGTACTACAGATTTAGGCCGCAAGTTCACGGGCCCGTCTGGGTCGGAGTTAAATGTGTTTGATCTGTTGAGAACTCACTGCAGCAGGGATAATGTAAATTATTAAATATATTGTAGTTTAAACCCACCAATATGACAACTGTAGAATCAAAGAAAACTTAAGAAAAAATTATTTAGAGCGAACATTATGCCCTCAAATGTAAGAATGCTCGAGGTTGCATAGATTTTGTTCGAACACAAACTAATTCTAAATAAGAAAACAATGGTGAATGTCAGAGTCTTTGGGAAAATGTGTGCATATGTGGGTTTAAAGACAAAAACTGTTCTTAAGAATGGTTTGTGAGAGGGGTGCAGTGCTTCTCATTGAAAGGAACGGTAGGCATTCAAAGAAAGTTGGAGGGCACTCTAAGCACTATATTCGGAAGGGGGGCATTCCTGGGGGGGGGGATTTGTTTTTAGGTAGATTTACACAAAAGATTAACAAGACTAATTTAGCATGCTACTGACTCACTTGCAAAATAATGTAATCTGCAACAGTAGAAAATTGTATCAGCCATCAGTAGAGCAGCTTCAAGCTATCTTTACGGTACCAGGAAAATCATAAAAACCAAGAAATCAATATTATATAGACAGAGCACAATGTAGAGGGTAAACTACCGGGTGCAACGTAAACCACCACAGTATAATATGGGATAATCCTGGGCACCATCCTTTGGAAACTTTCCGGGCACATCCTATTGGTAGAGTCCCCCGGACAGACCCTGGGTATATTTTTCAACTTGTGTATCTTGCCACAAACTGAGATGCAAGTACTCAAAAGTTTTAACAGGTGGATTTGAAAATTTTACGATGTGGTGGCACTTTATAAATTGGTCTTTCTCCTGTAAAGGTCCAAAATGCCTTCAACAGAATGCATCAACAAAGCATTTTTGGAGGTGTGCATTGTACGAGTCTTTTGAACAGTGCCCGTAACAGTTGTTGAAGGTCAATGTGCCTTCAGTAAGACTAAATGTATAAAGAACTAAGAGCTACAATGTGAATGCCAACAGTGTATTGACACTACAGTTCCAGTAATGATTGCAGTTACCACATGTATTGCCTTCATTCCAGATTCTACTGGATTTGTACATTGTATTTAGATATTATCCAAAGGGAAGAAAGAAATTGTAATACAATATTTAATCTTAAACGCAGATCATAGCTAATTGTTGCATTAAAACTGACAAGTATGCCACATCTGTCACCAATTGTGCAGTTACTTTAAATAAAGCATTCTAACAAATCTCATAACAGACAGCAAGGAAACAATTGTATCTCCATAATTGTAATATGGAGCAGAAGCAACATTTAATAACAAAAATGGTTAATTTATTTAGTTTATTTTGATTGGAATTTAGTCATTTCGAAAGGCCCCAACATTTTGGTAGCACTCATGGATGCTGCATTATGATGACAAAATATATCAGACTGTTAATGTAATTACGTGAATGCAAGCATGTATGCGCTTATATTTAGGTACATTTTTAAGTTAAAAATGCCGTAGATAAATTGTTGCTACTTATAGCCGACTCTTCATACTTGGCCAAAAATTACCCCGCAAAATACTTGCGTTTAATTAATTTAAGTCTGCCTCACATGTACAAACCGGCCCATTCTGCCACAAATAACGCCATCCCTTGAAACTGCGCAACTACCCTTCTTCTGGCAAATAAAACTAAAATATATAATTCATATTAAGTGACTATGGCTAGCCAACTAGATAATGTTTTACGTGTCCGAGGCGTTTTGCTGCTCTTCGTACAGGTTTTGCTAACGTTACATTATCTGAGATAATCTTTATATTCTTGCACAAATCATATTAAAATACATACTTTATGACACTGCATTACGGTTAAGAGAGGCTTTTGGTTTAGTTAACATGCTAAACTCATACAAGATGAACGAGATCACCAACATAGACATCACGCTTTTGATTAAGCACTCTCGATGTGTTTGTCAATGAATGAAAAGCGGTTTTTGTACTCGTGTGTGGAAGTACAACATCAATTAATGTTACTTACCAAATGTTTAGCAACGTATTGGTATTCCTTCCCAATTCTTTATTAATACAGTAACCCAATACGAGAGTTGACTGCCTTTTTATGTCGATAGCGTGGTAAAGTTAAACCAACCGCGCAATATACAACATAAGTGATCTTAAGGTGCACCAATCTGAGTTAGGAAGATTAATCAATTGGTTTGACTGACGGTAATATGGATCACACTGATGTTCTTGGAGAGGGACGCCCCCCAAGCGCTAGGATTGGCCAGGCGCCAAATTCACACATTAGATGCTTTTTATCCCTATCCCTGATCTTAAAGGTACAGTTTTGTAAGTTTGAATTTCTAGCAATACATTACATTTTCTATATTGTTTACGTTTACTACAAACCTTCAGGAGGATATAATTAAACCAAATAATTAAAGGGAAGGTGCGCTAGGATTTTTCCGCCTTTCAAAAATCTATTGAAGCCCGCATACTTCCGACATGTCAGGAGAGTTTTTGCAAGGAGTAAGGGCTAACTGCCGCGTGCACACTCGTCCTCCTGCTTACAGCGTCATTCTCCAACCAAGCTTGGAAAAAATCGCGTTCCAAACAAAGCAGCAGCGTTGTAACTAGTAGTTGCAATGTGGCTGAAGTCGTTGAATGTCATCGCGAAACTCTTGGCTAGTCAAATCTCCGAGGACAGTCACTTCATGACGTAAGTCAGAGAGAACCCGTTCAGTGCGTCGTTATCCAATCCATTCCACCTGTTCTTATACAGAACACCCACATCACCGAAAATCCAGTACATGTTTTCCCTGTGACCGCACTAATTGTCGGTACCTGATGCGTGTGTACCTTTGAAGCGCACTGACACAGAGCCGAATAGAAGAGCTTAAGCAGAAGAACGTAAACGGATGGATCCATCCATCTATAATAAGAACCGCATATCCTATGCTGGGTGACAGGGGGCTGGAGCCTATCCCAGTTGACTTCAGGCGAGAGGAGGGGTACACCCTGGACAGATTGCCACTCCATCGCAGGGCTAACACATAGACATACAACCAGTCACACACACATTCACACCTATGGACAACTTAGAGTCACCAATTAACCTGCATGTTTTTGGACTGTGGGAGGAAACCGCAGTACCCGAAGGAAACCCATGCAGAGAGACCATGCAAACTCCACACAGAAAGGCCCTCAGGTGGGAATCAAACCCAGGACCTTCTTACTGTGAGGCAACAGTGCGCCACCGTGCTGCCCTTATACTGATGGATGAAGAATGGATATATGAATGTTTATCAAGAAAGTAAGTTTTATCACTGCTGGTAGTAACATTTGGTTAGCTCTAGCCCCCAGCTAACAGCAGAAAGTTTCATGTAAACAAATGCATCTCCTGGGGGCTAAGCCCCCCCCCCCCCGTCCTTAAAACCTAGCAACGATAGGAATACAATTTTGAAATGATTTTTGTTAACATTAGCAAACTGTATGTGATTACTATGGAAACAATGTATATGTGTTTATGTTACTATGTCATTTGTGTCTGTGCTCGTTACTTTATTGTGAACCCACTCAGTTTTATAGCGTTTAGGATCAGACATTCGTTATTCTTCTGTTTCTCTCCTCAGAATCAGACATAGCTTTATGCATTGTTCCTGAGATCCAAAAATATGCAAAGGCCCGGCTCAGGCTCATGAAGTCAAGCCAGTCAGCTCCAATTCTCTAGAACAACACGTGGCATCTTTCATTCTTATGAAAGCGACCATTCCCAGGCAATATTCAAAGAAAAAGTCGAGAAGTTCAAATCTGGGTCATACTAAAATCCAAATGCAAACAATGGGTTTGTACTCTCATGTTCAGGTTTGTGTATGGCTTGATGGAAGGAAAGGCCATTTGACTTTTAGTTTTAAACCTTGCATTGACAATTTGAAAAGTAAACACTCAAATGACAAATCAATGTTCAACTTGGCATTTCATTTCTTAATTGCTGTGGTGCCATTCCACCAAACAGTGGCTATACCATCCCTAGGACATTACATTAATACGCAGGACACTTATCTGAATAAGACATTCTATTATCTAGCTAAGTGTCCTACACTTTGTTCATTTTCACATTTGTGGACGCATAATGTGAAACATCAATGACAAATACCTAGAACACTGAACTAAATTTTTGCCTGTCCTCACCAATTCACCATGAAATATAATGAATAGAATCCTAAAACATTAAGTGTTAGTATATGTTATTGTGTGACTCTATTTCCAATATAAATGTAAATGTACATTTTCACATCAGAATTATTGTTATGGTCAGTCCTGTTACACTTACATTTGCATCTGTCAAAGAAATTCTCAACATTCCACAAGTCACAATTTAAACAGGAAGTAGCCTCATTTGATTGACTATTATAATACTAATGAAAAATATTATTATTATTATTTATTCTATATACTGTATACACAAGCTTAACCGACTGATACCAGGGGGGTATTCCATCAACCACGCTAATGAAATCAGCGCTTAATAGAAAAAGCCTGGCTTGAACAAACTTGATCAACTTTAAATTAAGCCTCAAGCTGTTCCACAAATATAAATCAGCGGTCTCTAGTCATCGATAACTCAAGCCAGGTTTGTATAAGCTGGCATTGTGTGCACGCACGGAGAGAAAAAATATCCGTAAACATTTGATAATTGATTGTCCAAAAGATAAGACGTCACAAAAACCAGAAAGGGTGGTGTTATTCTCATGAGAAAAATGTGTCAATGTAACTCTGCAACAATGTACAGTGTAGTGTTAATTTTGACAAGCATTTATTTTATTTTGTTCAATTTGGTTTAGTTTTATTAAGTGTTAGAAAAGTTTTTGCTTTAGTCAACTATTCGTTGGTGTTTTACACCTGACTCCTAAGGGGAATTAAAAAAAAAATCTGGTTTATGTGCACACTTTGACACATAATTAAGCAACCAGTCGTAGGCTAAACTCGGTGCCTGGCCTACGTAACATGAAGGCAGTGGCTTGATGTTAATCGCAGTTTACTTATGCAATGCAGTGTAGCCAAACCGAATGATGAAGTTAGGCAGGACCATTCTGGTGTGAGTGTAGTTGCTTCCAACGCGCGAGCAGGCACTGTGACACGTAAGGTTAGGTTTCCCTAATTATATCGAATCAATCTTATATTATATATTTACTAGTACCTTGGCGGTCAGGGTTTAATCTAGATTTGGAGCTCTCACAAGGTTACCCACGAGCTTGTTCATATTATACTGTAATGGCCAAGCATTTGCTGCGTATTGGGCGGACATAAACAGACTCAGCGCAGGGAAAAATCAATATTTAATAAGAAAGATGCAAGAAGGCAAGGGGCAGTTGTATTAAGTGAATCATTAAAAAGTAGAACAATCAATGATTTGAGATGACAATTTATATATAGGCTGTCTGCTTTGGATAGAGCCAGCTATTTAGTTTAATCTTAACTCGTTAGGACTAAATCAACAGATATTTCGTGTTAAGATTTGTCGTCAATATTTGATTATTTAGGCTGTCGTTACAATTTCGCAATGAAAAAACGGTTGTCAAAAAATACTTGTTGCTAAAAAATGTTGTTGAGAAAATTAACACTAAGACAGTATCATAAAAATTGCCGTGATTAACAAGGCGAGGAGAATTTCTTGGCCGAAAATTGCAGATAGATTAAATGCGTAATTTAGTAGCCTACTTTTTTTTTGTTATGATAAGACTGTTATGATGAGTCTACGGCTGTATCATATGTATCATCAACAGGCGTAATACAGAATGTGACAAATACGGTGTGTGACAAAGTGAAGCGGGCAAGCATCCAAAAAAAAAGTTGTCTCCGACCGCGGTCAATCTCCCGCCAAACTGTGACGATTTGCTTTACGGTTCAATAACGTTTGTCACAAAATCAGAAAGAGAAGCCTATACTAGGATTATAGTCTTTGACCATGCTAGCCATATGCAGTGACCACAAATAGTTTGCATATTTTTTTTAGATTATTAAGGAAAATAATTACAGCAGGCATACTGTAAAAGTAAACCAAACTACCTACAAACCAATAACATTTTAAATTTAAATTAGGTTTACATAAAATATGTATACACGTTATAGGTGAAATGTACCCCTAACTATTTTACATTTTCAACCAAGTTTCGGCATTGACATATTTATGGACGAGAAACGGATTACAAAAATAGCAACAATATATTACCCACATAGCAGACACTATGCTGGATGCACCCTCTACTCGCCATACACGTGTGGCAATCACACCCGTAGTGCCCATTCGCGCTAAATGTGGCTGGAACCCTTAGATCGACTATCGTCATAGTCTTGCTGGACCGGACCAGAACACTATTATGCATCTTGTGAAAACAAGCACTTTGTTTTGTTGTCCAATTGGCAATTACAACATCATAACACTTTTTCCTAACATCTTCAGCATTCTTGAATATGTACGATGTTACGATAATAAATATATAAATTAACTTATAGATTAGAAGCACCAAGAGACTACAACGTAACTCGTGTTGTGTGAGTTACAGTAGCGATGTTTCTAGTTACATATGTTGCCTATTATATTGATAATGTGGCAATGTGTTACAGCAAAAACTGAAAATTCTGTACTAGATTGGGCGGATTGACTTGAATTTTATTTGTCTGGCTCAGTTCTAGTACAGAACTGTATAGGGTGCGTAATGCAGATCCACACCGGATGTGGCCCATGTGCAAAAAGACTCTGGGTCGAACCCGTTTTGCCAACTTCGACCGAATCTTGGTGCACATTTGGGTCGTATCCAGTCCATTTTAATTTTGCTATCTAAGCAACTTCAGTCCCCTTGTCACTGTCCTATGTTTACTGCTTTGCAATAGTAAATTGTTTTTGTTTTTACTGTATATTATTGTCTTGTTCAGAGACCTACAGAGTCTAAATTGAACTAGATAGAACAACTATACTTTTAATCAGGATGCTCTTTGTTTGTACATACCTTAATCATGTCTGTGCTGTAAACTGTCACTGAGCAACTTGACTGTAAGTCTATCGGGGAGGTACTTAAACTGTAAAACCCTAATAATTATGGGATGTCGCAATATGATTTTAGTACGTTGACTAAGCTGGCCAAGCTTGGCCAAGATTGATATGCAGTTGAACGGTGTTTGTAATATAAAAGGCCAAAACAGAAAATATCTATTTTCTATTGCAGCTCATACATCCTATACTATTTTTCAGAGATAGTTTACATTGTATGATCCAGCATGTCAAGCTGAACATTTTGATGTTTGAACTGTGTCTCGCTTGAGCACTCAGGGAGTTAATCCAGTTTAAGTGGGATATGCAAATAATATAAATTGACATATTTGCATTATTTAAAAGGTATCAATTATATAAGGAGGAATAGAATAATTCGTATGCACCATGATGATCTGAATATTGTCACATTAGACCCGTACGATTAAAATACAACTTGTAGGTGTGGCGTTTCAGATGAGATCTAAAAAAAATATGATAAATGAAACGTATGCGTGGCATGCTTGGTTGCTATGCTGTGCTAGAGCAACCGAAAAAGTGTAAAAAAAACTTTGAAAAAAGGCAATTTTTAGCTGCAAGGATTCGAACTCGCACTAAACCTTGGCAACATAACACTCTCTCCCTCTTTCATCAAAACTGGCCATCAAATTGCATTTCCATAAAAACTTTACTTCTCATCTATAAATCTATCCATGGACTTGCCCCTTCCTTCCTCTCTGACCTCCTTACGCGTTCTCGTACCCTTCGCTCCTCTGAGACTGGTCTTCTCAGTACCTGCAAAACCAGATTCAGTTCCATGAAGGACAGAGCGTTTAGTGCTGCTTCTCCAATTCTTTGGAATTCCCTTCCCCCTGTATTTCGGAACAATGACTCCCTCAACAGTTTTAAATCCTGCTTCAAACCCCACTTGTTTTCCTTAGCCTACCCCTTGCTTGTTATAGTTGATTTATTTTATATATGTATGTATATACTGTATGCAAATATGGACGTTCCCTTCCTTCCAATACCTTTCATTTATGTTCAATGTTAGTGTGCCTTTTAGTGTACTTGTATACATTGATTGATATTTTATGACATGTACAGTGACCATTGGTGTCTGTAAATTAAATGTTTATAATAAATAATGTAGTATTAAATTAAATACTAAGTTTGTAAATACCACTAGTTACATTGATAAGATTCCTTGTTCACTTTTTGTCAGCTACTTGCTAAATGAGTTCTCAGTGGTATGCCATTGCCTTCCATGATTTAAGGTCATTCTAGGCCAGCCAGGGGGAGCGTGTTATCAAGGAATGTACATCTCATGAGCCAGCACCCCATTTTCTAGTGTATTATAGTCTTATATAGTGATTACAAGAAAAAGCTAATGTGTCATTCCCTATAAGGTGGGAAATTATGGAAATTCATAAAATGAAAACCAGCTTCTGTTTATTGAATCATAATTCCCAATGACACATAATGATACAGCCAGTTCAAATAATACATATTTCTTATATTTAAAGTTGGTAACAAATGACAGAAATAAACTTTAAATGTCAAATCAGATGAGGCAAGGACAGCAAACATATCATACAGTGGAGATTTAATACAGTCATCCTCTTTTGTACCTTGATTTTTAATCAATATATTTAATGACATAATGCAGTGACACGATGAAGTTATCATTACTAACACTAGAATAATTCCATTTGTATGTTTTACATGTGCAGCATGTAACTGCTTTACAAAAAGCAAAATAATATATATTGTCACATATATTTACAGTGTAGTAAATATACCTTTGTTGATTTTTACACTAATTATTTACAGAAGTGAAGCTTACTGCATACAAAATAAGGATAACAATTAAAGAGTAGGCCGCTGTTAAGAATATTTTGCATAACCTTGAGATGTGCCAAATTAGGAGATATCACACCAGCACAAAGTACATTAGCATTAACAAACTGACAGTACATTTACAGAGCTAGATCGACATAGTCAACTTTCCTCAATCACAATTTAAAAACAAGCTGGGTCCTCAAGATCAACAAATGGATAGGTTCTCATTGTGAAAAAAAGGCAATCATATGATAATCAAAGGTTTTGGATGTGTTAAACCTTTATTCCAAATTCTGATAGTTCTTAACTGATGTTAAGGACTTTAGCTCATCGGTCCTGCAGTCCTTCCGTTCGATATTATCAGGAAAACATATTTCAGTCTATCATACTGATTTACCAAAATAGCAAAGCAATTACTAAAATCTAGTTTCTGAATTGAAATCCGAGACAATCGAGTGGATCTATTTTTGAAGCATATTACCATAAAATAAAAAGTATGAACCAAAATCCTACTGATAAAATTAAGTATTTTACAAAAAAGTAAGAAAAGAGCAAAAACTATTGTTACAGTATATAATAAATAGGTATGCTGCTGAGTAGTACTGCAAATTCCATAAAATGCACATACAAAAATAAAATAACAGAAACTACATTGGGATTTGCATTCATCTATAGCTTGGTCCATGTCTTGAATTGAACTGATAAGTCTCAACCTTCCTTCACCCAACGTATACAGTTTAGAGTGGGTTCATCAAACGTAGCAGTTTCACCTTGTCCGTGTAACACATTGCAGTTTCACAACTTTGGTTTCCTTCAACCCTCGTCTAAAATCACATTGATTGCATTTGGTAAACTTGTTCCATTTGACTTTAAAAGCTTTAATTTTCTTTTCCCTTTCTGTGACAAGGAACTGTTTTTAATGGACATAATTCCACTTGATTCAAGTATTTAAAACATTTGTAAACAAGATCCAGGCATGGAATTTAACTTCATTAAAGAACACACAATTTGTCACCACTTCATCAGCACCAACACACTCTGAATTTAAAGAAAAGAAAAAAACACTAAGTGCGCACATTGTTCCTTCCTCATGGTCCACAAGTCCAAAACAAACCGGATAAAGATAACATCTAAGGAGCATGGTTGTTGAGATACAAAAAAAAATAATGGCAGCTACAACATTCACAATTGTGTTTTCCATATCAAACTGTCAGTCTTAAATTCCTCCTAAAATTGACCACCAACTTGTATTTATTTAACACAGACCCTTTCTCTAATAATGCACTTTATTCACTCTTATGGTATACGAACGAAAATGACAAAAGGGACATACGACAACAGAAATGATTTTTATCCTAAGATAAATCCAACCTGTTTACAACCCTAAAACAACTGGCAATGTTGGCACAAGCTACTCTTTAGGGATTCCTCAGAGACTATCTATGGCACCTATTCACCTCACTTGGATACATGTTTTAGAATGGCTAGAATAGGTCACAGCCAAGCAAACAAATTGGGATTCTGGATATAAACAAATATGCAACTTGACAAAAATGAAGGACTGAAACATGAAATTACACTTCCAGACAACTGCTCTGCTGTTGAATAAAACTGCTGGCATTAGAGAAAGAAATGTCTACGCAATTGTATGATGCATGCAATGTGTTCAATGAATAATGGGATATAGGGCAGAATAAAAAGACAATGATGCAAAACTACAAAGTTTTACAAGGACTGTTCAGATTTTCCTTTCACTAATGCAAGACAGTCTTTGGTGCAGCATAGAGGGCCTGTTGAACTGGTTCATGGGCTTGATTCATACACTCTGTACAAGTCTACTCCACACTCCCTACAGACAATAAAGTAAAGGGAAGACACCGTCAAGAAAAGCTAAAACAAAGCAAAAAATCAGTGTTATAGTCTTAATGAACACAGTTGCGACCATAGTCTTTTTAGCAATACTTCATATTTTTCAGACTTTAACCCCCCAAAAATGTGTTCAATGGACAATGGGATATAATGAAATCCCAGCTTAGCTTAAACCATATATTGTTTTGAATTCATCCATGTTCAGTCTTAAAGAAAACTGTCTTTAGAAAATACTAAAACAAACATATACTGAGTTGTGTCTTAAATGTAACATTGCTACGATTTAAAACATTTTTATTTTACCAAAAGATAAAACTTTTGCTAATGTTTGGCTTTTAAAGTCCAACCATTTTAAAAGGATGCTCTTGTTTTTCTAAATATGACCAACTTACATGAATATTGAACAATAGAGATCCGATATTAGGTAGCAGGTTAGTTATAACTGTTCACATGTGTGTACTATATGGTATTGTTTACAATACTAACAACTGTATATAAATTACACACACACACACACACACACACACACACACACACACACACACACACACACACACACACACACACACACACACACACACACACACACACACACTAGCGTCAGTGTGGCGCAGACCAAAGCAGTCGTCCAGCCCCTAATGCAAATCTCTTGGGATATACTGGATAAGCGAGAAGTCGTCGACAACCTGGCACACCCTTTTAAAAGGTGTCCTCTCATGAAAGGCGCCTGCGCTGCTGTCTCTACCACGGCAGGCTGGGCCATAGGGTGGCCATTTGTGAATGATTAGGCGTGTAACGGGGCTCAGGCCAGGTTTATGTAATAAGAGCGAGTGCATTCTGCTGTTCGGGGGATAATAATACTCCTACCGGCGGCCAGGGGCCAGCCGGGATCGATGCTTTTACAAGCCTGGACGGCAGACGGCTGTCTGAGCAGATGCTGCCCTATCGTATGTCCTCTCCCCCTGGATCGCCCCTAGTCCTCCTTCCTTGGCCCAGCCTCTCCTGCTTGGCTGGGCCTTTCTCCGCTTCCAATGCATTTCCGTTCCTTCTATTTTTCATTATCTGATCCGGCTACACTCCCTCTTTGTCGCTTCCATTCCAGCGGGTTGCCACGCACACACACGCACACACACACACACACACACAGACAGAGCTGGGTCAGCAGTAATCCACGGCCTCTGACCTGCGGCGCCTGTGTAGGAGGCTGGAAGGCAGACGGAGGGCTGAGGAGAGGCAGAGGAGAGCAGGCTGAAAGAGGGGGAAGCAGCATTAGGTAGGCACAGGAGGCTGCATAATGAAGCAGGGCCCTCTGTCCTTTAACCCCAGGCAGCGGGGAAGCAGCCAGGCCACTCCGTCATGGAGGAAGGCTGGTCTTGGGGAGGTGGTGGGAGGTCAGTGCTGAGAATGCAGGGTGAGAGGCCCTACAGGCTCAAAACAAAACTCACCGATTCACTCAGGACCAGAAACTGGACAGGGTGTTGGTTGGCTGGCCTTCCATTCAGCTCCACCGCTGCCCCTCTCTCCCACGACCACAGCCTCAGAGCTTGCCGCTGATCAAAGTGCCAAGGAATTGGGTCACCCGGCATAGCAGGAGACAAATACTCCAACGGCTCAATGTCACCTCTACGCCGCCAAAGTAATGTGTGTAATTCCAGGCCTGACAGCGCAGTTCTCCCAGAGCCAGAGATCTTGGCTGCCAGGGACTACAGTGCAGGTGACTGATCTGAATGTCTAGGTGATCTGACAGCTGATTGGTGGGGAGGGGGGGAGGATGTCGTCCTAATAGGTGATTGATGCCGTCAGTCAGAGGGAGGCGGGGGCATGGCCTCTCCCCTGCTGATGCGAGTGAAGGAGCCATTTAGAGTAAGAGGCTGGCATGGCACCAGAGACGTGACGAGATCAGAATGGCTGTATCGCACAGCTCAGAGCAAAAAGGGTTGGGGGTGGGGGGACTGAAGGAGAAGAAACACTGTCATAATGGAAGAGGAAAACATGCAGCAGGAAGACAGATGGAGTGAAAAATGAGATAGATAAATTAGACGCGTTGTTTCAGGGTGTGTAGGGCTAGATTTGTGTGTGTGTGTGTGTGTGTGTGTGTGTGTGTGTGTGTGTGTGTGGAGAAAAGGAGGTGTTTCTGGAAGAAAATGTGGGCTGATAGACGACATTATGATAACAAATGATGCTCATCAGGGGGTCAGAGGTGTTAGGGTGTGAAATGAGGACGGCGATGAGAGACGGCAGTGTGTGTGTGTGT
>JAVQJS010126315.1:0-11245 GCA_036024795.1 Galaxias rostratus | reverse complement strand
CAAATCCCACACTAACATCCGCGTACCATCAAAAACCATTCCTTTCAAGCAGACAAAGAAAATTATGAACACACAATGTACAAATTATATTAGGGAGAAGTACACTCAGTTCAGTACCTTCTGAGGGCGTGTCTCCAGCTTTGATTTGAAGTGATGTGTCCTTTATGAGTGGACCAGGTGCGTTAGTACCATTTTCCAGGGAAAAGAGTGACCCCTCATTCCAGACTCCATTCTGAACAGTTCCATTCAGTTTCCACCATGGAACTGGGAATCTGTGGGGATCATGACGGCGTGTACTGTAAAGATGGGTCCACGTCGCAACCCCTCCGAAATGTAAGCGGGGCTCTGCGAGAGATGAGGCAATTCTACGCATCACCGCATTTCGCTCCCTCTCTTTCTCCCTCTCTCTCTTTTTTCTCTCCGTCCCGGGGTGAACCCGAGCAGGGAGGCCCCTGTGAATGCATTTCATTCATCCCTTCTCTTTCACACCTTCCTTCATTTCCACCTCCCGTGCTCCTCTCTTGAGCCGTTCAGGCAAATAGCCGAGTGGCGCAGGGGCCGCGGTGGGCTACGTCCAGCCAAGCTTCCATGTATCAATGCTCCCATGCCGTCCACAGCTTGCCAGCAATCCACTGGTTCAATAGGTGGCGATATGTCAGATCAGCGGCCGTTCTGCGTGGTGGGGAACGCTTTCCAATTTCCAGAGAGCCTGGGGCCTGGGGGCAGAGGTCCTCTCCCCACTGTCGCCCTCACCGGGGGGCGAGTGACAGGGCCATATCTTAGCTCACAGCAATGGACCCGGCTGGACATGGAGGGTATGGGAGGGGGGATGGGTTGGGGCAGAGGTGTGCTGCACGTCATCGCATTAAAGCCACAGGAGTGGGTTTCGGTGTCCTTGGGAAGCTCTTGAAAAGCGCATAATAAATGTCATTGTCTCTTAATCATCCCCCTGTTGTCCGCAGCCTGCTGCTGCAGACGGCTGAAGTGCTACCCTGTCTTGTCCGGGCAGGACATAGCTGAGTTTAATGCTGTCTGTGTTCACTGGGGGACGCATGTTCGTGAATAGTAATTCTACTCAGTTCTTTGTGTGAGACCATAAAGGGGTAAGCTGTTGGAGCTTGGAAACATGTCCAGGTGTGCAAGCAAATCATCCACACGCAGGTGGACACACAAACACACACCATACACACACGTCACACATGTCTGGTAGAAACAGCTACGTTAAAAGATTATTTGATTCTAAAAAAATTATTGTTTGGTTGTCTGATGGTTATTCTGTACGTTTGAATTGCTAGGGGCACATTAGGATGGTGAGGGTAAAAGTACAGCTCCTGATACTGATATCTCCAGAAGACACAGTGTGTAATCCATGATGCTCCATACAGCAGCTCTCTGTTCCAAAGGGATTTACCTGTGATCACTCAAGCATGTGGGTGTAAGAATGCAAATGAATCAGCGAAAAGAAGTATGGTCCTTCTGCCTGTCTGTTCATATTGTGTGTCACTCTGTGGATAGCAGGGGGTCTCGGAGTTAGCACTGTTGCCTTACAGCAAGAAGGTCTTGGATTCAATCCTCACCTGACCCAAGGGTTTTACTGCATGTTCTTCCCGTGTTAGCGTGGGCTTTTTCCCGTACCTCCCGTTTCCTCCCACAATCCAAAAACATGCAGGTTAATTGGTGACTCTAAATTGTCCGTAGGTGTTAGTGTGTGTGTGTGTGTGTGTGTGAATTGTCCCTGTGTATTGGCCCTGTGATCGGCCAACGACCTGTAAAAAGGTGTACCCCGCCTCTCGCCCAATGTCGGCAGGGTTAGGCTCCAGACCCCCTGCGGAATAGATGATGGGAATGGACTGTGTGGATCAGTATTTTTATTGTGTGCATGTGTGCGTTCTGTTGTGCCTGTGTGTCACTGTGTGGATCTGTGTTGTTAGTGTGTGTCTGTCTCAATGTGTGTGTGTGTGATTTATTCTGTGTCTGTGCGTCATTGTGTAGATATGCGCTGTGTTTTTATGTCCATGTGTCACTGTGTGTATAAGTGTGTTCTATACTGGGTCCGGGTGCTTGTACTGTATGTCTAGGGAGGGGAGGGGTCATGACAGCCCCCCCCCCCACACACACACACGATCCATTGTGCCATATAATCTCCGCTGAGAAGTTTGGCTGTGTCTCCCTGTGTGATGTCCCCCGTTCTCCCTCATCCCCGCTCCTCCGTTCTCTCCTTTCCTCTGATGCCACGATCACATTCACAAAGGTGGGATTTCCATCTCGCTGCCGCAGGATCAGACGTCCCCTCTCTCTGTATGATTAAACACAAAGGAGGTTGCAAAGCCGCATGTTTGTGATTTATGCTCTACCCTCCCGGACGGTAGTCAGGGCTGTGTCTCGGCAGACCTGATAGCCTTGTCCTACTGATGCGGGGGCCAATCGCTATGGAGATAGACCCCTATGTGAAGCCAGGCACACAGTCAACGGAACAACAGGCCATTGTGTGTTTTTTTCCGGTCTTTCCTGGAAAACGTCCCTGAACCCGGAGCCCTCCTCAGAAACAACGTTGTGCCGTCTTGAGAAAAACTCAGTTGTTGATTAAAGTATTAGAAGTCAACTTATTCAAGTCAGTCACACATAGCTAGTGTCATTACCAATGACTATTTTCTCCAAGCCACTGCTAAAGCGGTCGGACACGCAAACAGTGATGAGCAGGGACTGCTGGGAGTTTGGTGGTTTAGAACAATGGACAATGGTCCATGTCCCAGATGTCATTTTAAGTATTACCCAGAGAAGAGGATCTTACCTGGATCAATATCTTGAGCATACCTATCAGGATTTCTTTTAGCTTCGTAATAGCTAGTCAATACACGCATTATAGTGCTTGATAAGGATAGCTCTTTCTCAAGAGAGGTTTAGAGGTATGATTGCAGTGCTAGACAGTGACAACAGTAATGGAATGTGTCTCAATCTAGGTATTTATTATAAACAATGGAATTGTAATGTCCAGAATCAATGATTTGCTCACTGTGTAATGAGATAGCTGGGGTTTTGAAGCATTGCATTGTGCTTAAAAAACAACACCCTTTAATGCTATGGTGTAGGAGACCAGGGAAGGGTCAGATGCCCTTCAAATGTCATATTTAGAAAAATCGTATCTTTAAAGGTTGCTGGAGACGGACGCCAAGGTCATGGCGTGACTGGCTTACCTATCACAGCAATGCACACACACTTCGACTCTAGTTCTCTCTCTGTATCTCTCTCGCTCTATCTCTCTCTCTCTCTCTCTCTCTCTCTCTCACACACACACACACACACACACACACTCACACACTCACACATAGACAAATCACATTATAATGCATTGATCCCCCTATGTACCTAGGACTGCATACATAGAGATGCTGGTTGATAGGGAACAGCAGGAGTCTTTGATTAATTTTTTCCTCCCCGCTCAACTTCTCATGAATCTAATTCAATAGCACGGCAGATGAGGGAGGGGGCAGGGAGTAAGGGCCGAAGCGTTAGTCGAAAAGAAAATCATTCTGTATTGATTCAAAAACACGGACAGGAGAGGTTTCGGTGCCTTGATCCAGTAAACCAGTTTTGTGTGATTTGTCTCCAGGGGCTGTTGTCTTCAGCTTCTCAACACAGGAAAACGGTAGCCCAAGGCTTCACCAACTTTACAGAACCTGGCAAGGTGAGACCTTTCCACAGAAACGGCATTGGAGCAGTCAAGAGGAAGTCCTGTGTAAACTTAGGCAGAGCAGAATAACAGTAGGTAGAACAAAGTCAACCGAGCCTTTTATTGTCTTCTTTTCCGGTACGTGATTCCTTATTGGGTCTTCCGTGTTTCCAATGATTGAGTGTCATGTAAGTACATGAAGATGTCAAGTATTTACTAACAATCTGACACACTGACACAGATTCCGGCACAAGGGCATACAGACATGCAGGTGTGAGGGTTCCTCTCAGGGTTTACAAACCCCTACCGGGACGGACTCCGCCTCTTCTTGTCTTCTTGTCATGTCTCGCCATCCCACGCCTCTCCCACAGCTGATTGACGAGCAGTGTCAGGGTCATTAGCAAGATGTGAAACGCCCGGGCTGGATTTCCCCACCCTGTTAAGGAAGGTTCATCTTGTCCAAAGCCATGAAGCAGCTGGGGCACTCAAGTGGTTGTTATGCTGCGGTAGAAAGCTGTTCAGAATGTTTCAGCAAACATGAGACCATCCCACTTCAATGCTACCAGCTGGTGCCCTGCTGAAGATTGGAGTGAGTTTGGGCCAACTGTGGAGCCAACAGCAACACAGAGCTCTGCCGCCGAGCTTAAGACGGTCTCTAATGATCGTCCAACACTTTAGCTAAACTCTCCATGAACCTGGTGCTTCGGTGACTAATGTTTGCTCATGTATATCCTGCTTTATTGTGCAAATGAGAATGAATGGAATCCGTTTTGGGACAAGCTCTTATGGGGATCCACAGCAATTGAACGAAAAAATGCAGTTAGAAGAACTGTTATAATGTTATTGCTATAATATCATACAAATAATATGTGAAAATACTTTACGTTGATCGGTAAACCTAAAAACCAACCACATTGCATTGCATTGCATATGTACTGTGATTATTGTCTTGTCCCATTGTTTTATGCCATATAAGACAGCTTTTTCTGGTTTTCTGGAAAAGTGGTGCCAGATCAACACTTGCATGGCCAATTCATACTGTTATTTTTTAAAATTTGTTTACAACACTACTCCAACACCAACACATGACATCAAGAGGACCTTACACATCCCTTAGAGAGGGGCTGTGTAGCTAACCTTCAAAACAGTATCGTCAACCTTCATGGCTTGATCAGGCTGTTTTAATCTACATCTGAGCCCAGGCCTTTCTGCAACCGAGAATGTTCTCATGCATCTCATTAGTGGACTCGCCCCCTAACCAAGAGGTTATCGATTCTTTCAGGGTGTCACGGTTCACCGGAAAAAGAGGCATAAACTAATTGAAGTACTGCAATTTCTCACACTGCTGCCCACCTTGAGTGGTAGACAAGGACCTTTGAAGAAAGAGGCTTTGAAATGGACTGAGGTGACCCAAAGGATACTTGGCTCCTGCAGGGATGAGACAAAGCCATTTCAACATCGGGAAACAATATTTTCCATCTCTCTCATTCAGTCTATCATTGACCACAGGCAATTGAAAAGAAAAAAATGAATAGTTTTGAATAATTGCAGCACATTATCAGTAACGTACCTGACAGTATGCTAAAAATATAGATCATTCCCCATTCATTTAACATCTTACGAGGGCTGATTTACACACTTTTTACTGTCTTTCGTCGCATATCACCATGATCTTGCCTTCCATTATGGCTGGGTGCCTGTGTCTTTTATGTGGCGTAGTTATCAACATGTCCGGCTGTCCAGTCTGTTTTCTTTAGTGTCACACTTCAAGGTTAACATCAGATGACATCGATCAGCCAATGCTAGAATGGCATGAAACCCATTTACAATATTGTGATTATAAGATTAGCAGGCTACACTAAGAAATCGACAATATTCCTAACATGAGCAATGAGAAAACGCTCTGAGTTCATCGTCAATCAATAGAAATAGCTGAAAGCTGTTTTATGAAGACGCTTTTTAAATCACAAAAATCCTTTAAGAAATCTGCTTCTTAATTTACCCCTAAAATAATGCTGCTGCTGATTTTCAAGTAAGACAACACAAGTTGTTTTGTGAGGTGTTATGTCTCAGCTTGACTCGTTCCTGCCTCCCCTTTAACCGCAACATCCATGCAATATCGATCTGCCTGGAAAATTAGGTGGAAAAAGACTCAATGACACTCTATAACAACAAGGTAACAGAATCATTCTCGCCAGTCCCTAGTTCTTGCTACTTTCTTTCTGTGATGACTGCCCAAATCTTTTGCATTGCTGGCATTTTGTTAATACAATTCCCTATCAATGGAGACAGATATGTACTTGCCTAATAATCTGTGTCCGTGCACGTTTCGCTGAGACTACATTATCTATTTTATGGTTTTGTTGCATGTTTTTATTGTTTTACTTATGTGTTAATGTGCTATGTTGATGAAGAGATATTTATCTCAATGGGGCTTGCCTGGTGAAATCAAATATAAAATATAAATTGATAAAATGTCTCGCTATAGCACTGAGGAGAAATGCATTCCCCTGACACTAACATTGCTGGTGGTGAGACATGAGATATGTATGATTCATTCCAAACTGTTTTAGGTGTTTGCTGTCAGATGGATGTTACACAGCAGGCTGTAAGGCTCATGGTAGCTTTAAACGAGAGCATTTGCTTTGTTGTATTAATACATGACCTTTGACCTGTTAGCACATGTCTTTGTTACATTCTCCTTCAACTCTTTGTGTGCTCCATCTACACAGAGGTCAGAATCAGTAAGACCTCTGCCGCTCAGCCCAGGAATAGAGTTCTCAACTGTCTGCAGCCTTTGCATTTTAAGACAGCAGCGATCGATTGCAGCTCTGGAAAAAGGAAGTACAGTAGCTACTTGAAGAATACTTGTAATGAGGCACTTACAACTGCAACAAGTTTTAATCAAACGTAAATTTTGTCAATTTACCACTGACCATCTGTCTTCCGAGTAAAAACAGACTATTTACACTAACCTTTGATTTAGAATTCTTACACATCTGACACCAGGTAAGTGGGCTGACATATCTCTACCGAAAATAAATGTTGACATGAGATTCCCTCCCTCCCACTCCCAGTTTGTTTATGCTTTTGATTGTAGATGTAATTATTAACATTTCTCTCCCTCTCCTTTTCTCTCTCCACATTTCTCTTCCTCCACTATACCTATGTGTGTGTGCTGAGAGAGGGAGCAACACAAATCATAAATCTCAATGTAGTCAGTCTGCTGACAGTAACAAAGTGGAGCTGCCAGGCTAAGTTTCCCTCGGTTGATAAATAGCTTTGTAATGCATCCCTTGAAACTCATTAGTGCCCTTAAAGGAGCTGAACGGTAACCCCCGGTGAGTTTGTTTAAAGTAATTTAATTCGCTTTAAATTATTCAGTTGAGCCCGTTAAGGGTGTGCCATTAGACGGATGTACGAGGATGACCTTAGCAGTTACCCTGGTTTGACCTTGAGGTACTAGCGAAGCCCTCCGGTGTTACGCAGATTTAGGCTCACATTCTTGAAATGTATTGTGAAGATGTTAAAAGACTATCAACTTTAAAGATAAAATTTCCCCTCCTAAACATGTGCATGGTAGGCAGGTTGATTTCCCTGTCAAATTGGTAAGCCCATGGATACTGAGCTTCATGTCAGGCACTTCAAACTGTGTGAGTGTGAACAGCGGTCGAGGAGTTGGCGTGCATCCCTGTTAACAAGTGGGTGCACTCCGTGATCAGATTGCTGTGGGAGCGCCTGATCATTGTCCGGGCAGTTCAGAACAATAGTTGATTAACTGGCACTTCATTCTTCAAGTGGATGGACGAGGGGAGCGGAGCAGGAGCCAATCGCCAAAGCGAGCGCTTGGTTCTTGTTTACAAGCGCATGCCTTTATCTATGCAGATTCAACAGAAGATTCAGGGAGTATCGTTAAGGATTTTGAGAAGACGTGGTCTGCCTAAAATTGGCCATGCCTACCTTTAGTTGTTTATCCTAGCAGTGTCCACCAGAGGTGGACACGAACAATTTTCAAGTCTTTCCAATGTATGGAGGTGTGGGCGCTTTCAATGTATGTGTGCAGGAAACTCTATAACCAGATACCATGAAGTCACAAATGCACTCTGCCATCTCCACCATGTCTTATGAAACCCCCCACTGAAGATTTGTAGATCAAGGTGACGGGCACCAAAATGAACAGACAACCTTGTCGCTCTGTCAGACACGTGTGACTATGTGCTTTAAACCATGGCATGTCTGGCTTGGCCTCATTCTGCATTCATGGTGTGTGTGTTCCTGACAGACCGTGCTGGACAAAGAGCAAAAAAATAAAATTGATAAATGGAACATGGTTGAAGACAAGATCAGAAACCGCAAGCAATTTTTCCCTGTGTAGAGGGACTGTACCTGCATAGCAAGTAGATTCAAGACTAGCACGATGTAGAAAAGCAGAATGTTTTTAAAACGTGTCAAGTGATTAAATTGGTTATACAATCATTCTAATGGTTAAATTGGCTCGGAGTCAAAATAGCAGCCGGCAGTGTATTGCAGGACATGAACAAAAAAAGAGAGATCAGGTAATCATTACGAAGCCTGGGGGCAAATCATGTGATTGGTTGTGAGCTGGCCTTGTTTATAATGTTTACCTGCCGGGAAATGGCTGCACAAAGACACCCAATGAGTTGTTCAGGCCTACTAAAGGGTACATTGCATTATTCAAAGTCAGCCTTGCCAGTGGATGTAGCTGTTGTGTGCAGACGGGTCTAAAGTCTGTTGTTCAGGTCTAAAACAGATTGAGGAAACTGCCCAAACTTTTCAGGTCACTAGCCAGGGGGTGGGATTGGTGCTGCTAATCATACCAGCCAAAGGATACCCAAGGAAATATTCTGCTGGACTATAACTGGACGCAATGCTGTAGATGGCTATGCTGTATTTTACCAGAGACATTTTCCAGAGGCTGTTCTAGCTCTAGCACTGCTAAAGTTCTCCAATACAACTCAATGCGATCCGACCTTCAATCAGACAAAGGTGGTTCCCAAAGTGAGGATGGTCGGGAAAGCATAAAAAACGATTACATCCTGACACGTTAGCATACTGCAAACAATGTGGAAAGAACATAGAGATGCCTTTAAACAGAGGAATCCAAATGTATTGGTGCATTAGTAGTGGTGGCACGTGTGTCTCTAGTGTGGGTTTGTACTGAAGTGATTTCTCACCGCGTATTTTTGATTGTACAAATTCACCACTAGGAGTTTAGTGACCACTGCTAATTCATGCACTCCTACTTGTTTTCATACCATCTGGCAACACACTAATGAACGCCTTTGCAGCGAATGGATCACAATCCTCCATTCAGCTCAACTCTGTGAAATTGCTCTTTCTTTACTTGTAACGTCTCGATAACAATGCAGTCTCTATAAACACCTCTTCCCTCTCAGGTGAGTATATTTGAATAAACATTTGCATACCTTAATAAGACACACCTATTATCACGTTGGTTTGTAGTTGCTTGTAGAGACTTCATATTAGGTTTATGGGATGGATCCAGTTCTACCACCAGATTAGTTAGACTGATCTAGGCTAAGACCATTTCAATGTCATTAATGCCAGATTAGTGTGTCCGATGGGCTCAAAGAATGCTCCCTTTTAAGATTGAAATTGTTGTCACTGTTTACAGCTTTCTCCTGCAGTGCCTATTCCCTGAATGAATGTGGATTTGAGTGGCCAAAGTGTGGTCCTCTTCAACGCTGATGAGCCGCACTCAGAGAAACAATGAGCAGCAGCTGAAATGGGCCCATAATGGCGTGTCATAGTCAGGGAGCGTGGCGACGGACAGGTCTGATTACAATCTCCTTTTTTTGGGGTTGCCATTTATCTCTCTCCTTTGTTGGGATGCGTGCCGGCCTGGAGTAGCAGTTAAGCCATGAATGGAGCAGTCCGCTCTTGTCTGTGTGAAATCTTAATTAAAGCCCTCACAGGAGGACGAGGGTCCCGGAAAGGTTTCGCGTGTTCGATAGGGATAGAAAGGCAAGACAATGATAGAATACACGTGTTCGTGTGAGTGCTTGTGTGCGCATGCAAGTGTGCTTCAGAGTGTGTGCCTTTGCAAACCCCAGGTAGTTACCAAAGAAACACGACTGTAATGTTATTGCTGGCCTGAGCTGTCAGAACAAAGGTCAGAGGAACACAAAATGGAAGTGGTTGGGATACCACCGGCCTTTCTGCTTTGGAACAGGCGGAAGGTTTCACCCCGGGGCATGGCAAGATTCCTATTGGAATTCCCTATTTCTCCAAAAAAGGCTTTTTCTGCCTTTTTCTTGGGGCATTGGGATCGTTTCCCCTTCACAAGGGGCTTCCCTGTGTTAGTAATGGAGACTTTCTGAGGCAGGGCCACATGCCATTTGTTTGCACACCTGTCCCCAACACCCCACCCACTTCCCGTGAAAAGCACCAGAGCATTAAAACATAATTAACTTTCTTTTTCCCATTTACGTGGCGTAAGCCGAGGCATCCTGTTTGCTCCCCCAGGAATTTGTTTTCTATTTATGTTGTGGTTTGAACATAAAGCCTTGTGACGGAGAAAGTTCGTGATCATGGATGTAAAACTCTGTTTAGGCCACCACAGAAATGGCTGAGGGTTGCCTCGCTGTGTGAATGGGAGGTTTGTTAAGAGTCTTTGTACTCTTGAAGATGGTGACTTTGTGTTGCTGCCGTCTTTCTATTTACCTTTCCCGTCCCCTTGTGTGAAGATAATCAAATTATTCATGAGAACCCAAGGATGGAGTTTATGATTATTCATGTTATTATTCCACGCAGGCAGCCAGGCATACCAACCACCGTGTACAGACGCCAGCCAATCCTAGTCAACAGAGTAACAAGGAGCGGGGAGGCAGAGAGACAAGACACAGCAATTTCATGGGTGAAAACATGTAACGGCTAATAACGATCGAAGCCCTGGTCGGATGTGATGGGAATAGTTCTCCATGTTTAGTTTATCTTTCAATTGATTCGGCTAAACAAAGCAGTGTTAGATGTTCTCGGCACGCGGCGAGAGTTCGGCATTCCCTCGCATGAGGATCATTAGGCTCGTGCGCTCATGTTATGTGTAATTACAGGACCTAATGTTGGAAGTAATGTATTTAGTCCACAAAAGCACTGCCACCCAGCCGGTATATTTTCTTTGACAAACAAGCTGCTTAATCGTAATACAATATTTCTACATCAACACACAAACACCTGTTCACACAAGCTTTGCCAATTGTCATACAATTTGAATCTGTGAATCTTTTTAGGTTATATTTTTATTTCAAATACATTTTGCAAGGTGCTCATGTTACTATACAGAGTACTCCAAAAAAAGATAATGTACTATATTTATGTACCACATATTTCTTGCAATATCTTGTATAACTAATACCACTAAAGGTCCAGCTCCTTGAGAGACAATGAACACATCTCATTACATCTCATACAGAGTGCGCTCATGTAACATTGATTGAGGGAGGGCTGAGCTTCGACATAAGTGCACTCCATTGATTGGACACCGTTTACGCCCGAGGCTGTCGTGTGTGTGTGTGTGTGTGTGTGTGTGTGTGT
>JAVQJS010126294.1:0-15750 GCA_036024795.1 Galaxias rostratus | reverse complement strand
AACACTTAATAACATGGGCCCCAAAACAAGCAATTAAGTATGAAGGCCCCCCCCCCCCCCCCCGTTCCAACGTCGATCTGATGCAACCTGCAAAAAAGACCCTCCCCCCCGCAAGTTTGACTATTGCCAATAGATCCAGTCGGTCATATGTGCCCCCCCCCCACCCCCACAGTCGGAGTCTGCGCGTGACCAACGACACCAGGGAGACCTACGAGCGTGTTTTGAAGAGTTGCCACGGCTACCACAACCCCTCGGTGGTGGAGTACATGCTGGGGAAGGTGGGGATCAGCGACACCCGGCCTCCGTCTGTCATGAGGGGCCTTCAGAGGTGAGACCCGCCTCAGCTCTGCCTCACCCGGGGGCACGCAACCCCAACGGCGCCACACGCTTGACCCCCTTTTCTTTTTTTTTCCTCCCCGCGCAGCAAACACTTTCTGGAGGAAGACTTTGCCGCGGCCATCCGGAAGAAGCAGTCGGCGTCGTGGGCTCTCAAGTGGTAAGCGTCGCCTGACGACAGAGGAGGAGGAGGAGGAGGAGGCGGCGGCGGCGCAGCCCACCGAAGGAGTCCCAGACGTGACCGTTTGACCTGCCTTATGTTTCAGCGTGAGGTCAGGCGTGGACCACTTCAAGCACGGGCGCCACGTGGAAGCCATGAACGAGTACAACAAGGCCCTGGAGATGGACGGCGAGAACGCAGAGGCGCTGGTGGCGAGAGGGGCTCTGTGAGCGCGCGCACACACACACACACACACATTGACAGCACACACCGGGATAGTATGGGACTGTCTGGAGTGGACTATGTGTCCCCTGTTTTGACCCATGACTAGTGTCATGACTAATCACATGCAAAAGTGTCAGGTCAGATTGGACATCTTCTCAACACGTTTGTCTCAAATACAAAGATTCTGATTGAGTCCCCCCCACCCCCCCTCTTTCACTCACTCTCGCTCTCTCTCTCTCTCTCTCTCTCTCTCTCTCTCTCTCCAGGTATGCCACGAAAGGCAGCCTGATGAAGGCCATCGGGGACTTTGAGCTGGCCCTGAAGAGCTGCCCTAGCCACAGGAACGCCAGGAAGTACCTGTGCCAGACCCTGGTGGAGCGAGGACGACAGTGAGTGCCCCCCTTCCTGTCCCGTTGGCTTTTCCTCGTTCGCCATCTCCATGCTGCCTTAGAGACACGGGGAGATCATAGGATATTTCTCATTTCCGTTCTTCCGTCGTCTTTTGTAAAGTCGCCGTACAGTAAGGGGTGCCAGAGACAAAAGCCTGAAGTGTTTAGGGACATTAACTAAAGAGAAAGTGAACAAAGGGGATTTTTTCAGACCGGTAGTCGTTTCCTGCACTTTACGAGAAGTGAGTGCGATTGATTTTGGAGTGTCGCTGTACATCCGGGTTCACGTGCCAAGCACTGGTAATCTTATCGGAATGTTGGAAACAAAAGAGCATTGTTTTGAAAGCGTCGAAATGGGTTTCACCATGATTTTCGAGTGTGCCCAATACTCTGGCACATGGTTGAGTCTGTTCATGTTTTTTTTGCATTGCTTTGATTGCTGCTTGTTTGTTCCAGACTCGAGGAGGGGGAAAAGCTGGTGACAGCAGAGGGTCTCTACAGGAGGGCCCTGTCTCTCGATGAAACCTACCCAGAGGCCCAGGCAGCTTTAGGGAAGATCGCGTCTCTCATCCAGGTGAGCTGGGACACACACACGTGCACACGCACGCGTACCTACGTACATACTTACGCATGCACCGGCATGCACTTATTCTACCCACTCCCTACTGGTTAAAATAATCAAAGGTGCTTAGTTGTAATACTGATGGAGTGTTTTGTTGTGTGTGTTTGTCTGTGACCTGGAACCCCATTCTATGACCTTTGGTGCCCTTTGACCCCCGGCTGCCCGGACCCTGTCATCTGCCAAACACGAAACACATCACTCATCTACCTGGAACATGGTCGGTACCCTGGACCCTCTGTGGTAACTGTTCAACCTCTTTGTCGCCTGTGGACAACCAATGGTCTCCGTGTTATCGGTGTGTATGTGCCCTCACCTCCACATGGCTATCTACTTGGTAAACACGCATGGGCACGGCCATCTCCTTTGTCTCTCTCTTTCCCGCCTTTTCTTAAAACTGTATATTCGTCTGACTTATTCATCGATCTATCTCTCCGCCACTGTCCATTTTGTCTTGTCAATCCTCCGTGTGTTACACGCCTGTGAATATACCGTGTGGATTGTTGCCCGTCTCGATTCCCCGTACGGTACGCGTTTAAAACACGTCAAACTCCTTGGCACCGGGGATGCGTTTCTTTTCTGGCGCCGCGCCGCGGGCCTTAAAGAAATCCATCAAACGGAGAGAGGAGGCGGCGGCAGCCAAGGAACAGGAGAAAGCTAAGAACAGCGTCACGAGCGCCCAAAAGTTGCGTAAGATCCTAAAAGAGGAGAAGAGGTGAGTCCCAGCGTGCCGCCGGAGGACGGAGGGGTTCCCCCGCCCGCGCTGTCCGCACCGTGGCACCGCGGTGCTCTAAGGGCGTGCCGAGGCATGCAGATGATTGTTAATATACAATGTAATATCCAAACACATAGATTCAAGCACCACAAATCGCTGGGGGTAAGTATTTCAAGTTCATTTCGATTCGTTTGATTCGCTCCGTGGATCTCCTGGGGTCCGGTTTTACTGCAGAGCTGCTCTGTGGCCTTTCTTTCCCCCTCAAGGATGAAAAAGAAGCACAAGAGGTCAACGTCCTCCTCCTCCTCTTCGTGCTCCTCTTCCTCCAGACGCTCCTCCTCCTCCTCCCTGAGGAGATCCAGGAAAAGAAAGAAGAAGCGTCGGCGCTCCTCTCACAGCAGCAGGCGCCGGCGGAGCGTCTCCTCTCGGGACGAACAGAGGAGCGGGGGGGACGAGCGAGGGAAAGAGAGGAAAGAGAGGGAGAAGGAGGAGGAGGAGGAGGAGGAGTGGTACACTCCGCCAGCCAACACCTCGGCCTCATTCCTCCACCAGAGGGAAGGCGCGGGCCCGAGAGGTCAGGGGGAGTGGGAGGGGGACGACGGTGGCAAAGCCAGCGCGAACAGGATCTCCCAGCTCTACTCCCTGTCTCCGTTCACCACCGCCAGGGCCGCCGACGGCAGGAAGGATAGGCTCAGCGACTCGGACACGTCTTCAGGGGGAGACGTAGCCAGCGGTAGCCGAGGGAGGAGGAGAGACCGGGAACGCGGCGGCAGGGCACGAGACCGGAGGAGCAGGGAAAAAGACAGCCGAAGTAGAAGCGCTGACAGGGAAGAGAGGTGCAAGCGAGGGAGGAACAGGGAGGAGAGCAGTAGCAGTGAAGGGGAGGAGAGGTATAGAGCAGAGGAGGGGAGGAGTAGCCGGGAGGTGAACGGAAAGGAGAGGAGAGACTCGGAGGCCTCCGGCGGAGCTTCCAAGTGGAGCCCCAGGACGGACGAGGTCCGGCACAGAAAACTGTCCTGGTCCTCGGCCGGGTCGGAGTACTCCCGCAAGTTAGACCTTCCCTGCCAGCCCTCTGGTTCCAAATGGTCAGACAATGAAAGCAGGGGTGCTCCTGCTGGCTTAGACAGCCAATCGCTCAAGCATAAGCCTGCCTCCAGGAGGTCCTTAGATGGTGGTAGGTACGAGAGCGGAGGGAGAGAGGAAAAGCGGGAGAGGATGGAGGAAACCAGGGCCGGCCGGAGATCCGACGCAGGAGACTACCGTCCAGCAATGGCTCTGTCTCGTAACGGACAAGGAAACGCTGCCGCCATCGGAGGTCCCCAGAAAGAGATGCCCGCCAACCTGCTTGATATCTTCAGCCAGATAGCCCAGTTTCAAAAAGAGAAAGGAGTCAGGCCCAAAAAATGACAACCTTTCTTCGAGAGCTACAGAGTAGTTGATTCTTAAGTTGAGAGACTTGGTCTTAATTTGTAATGGCGGGGACTGTTCCTGGATCAGTGTATAAAACAACTATCGGTCATCATTTCTCAATACATTTTCATTGCAGCCTTAACACCTTTTTCATTGCCTTCAAGGTTTTGATATGTGGCATGTAGAAGTATTTCAATAGAGAGACTCTTCCAACGTTTATGTTTAGTTGTAACACTACAAACTTTTTGTTGTCGGCGCAGTCAGTAATAGAACTTCCCTGACACTGAATTGATTGGTTGAAAATGCTTAGCTGTTAGCCTCATGTTACTGGGCAGAAGATCACGGCCAGTTTCTTGAATTCAAACGCAGCTGTCAATCATACTCGAAGTGTTTGTTTACGTTTGTTTTGCAAATACACGATTCCGTTATTAGCTTGCCCTGATTCTCGATATCAGTAAAGCATCAACAAACAATGTTCTTGAATTGCTTTTGCAATAATTGCTTAGATACGTTATGATGACTGTCATATGTGTTCAATGTTGTTGTTTTTTTTCACCTCAATAAACTTGTCAAACACAAGCTAACTCCTTTTGATTTACGGTCCTGGAACTAAAATGAAGATGAACCTCATAACCTGCTGGTTGGGATTATTTTGTTTGCCCCTGAACTGATTAATACCCACATTGTCTTCACTCACTTAGCAAGATACAATAGGCCTCTGCCACATTCTAAGGATGTTTTCAGACGGATAATGCTATTGTTCATTGTTTCTTTGTTATCAGATTAGTTACTTGAGTACCCGGTAGAAATGTAGATGAGTAGAGTAGTAAAGCGACACACTGTTCGCCTTATAACTGCTTGGCACTGTATTTTCGTTGAAAAACACTGCCAAAGAGTTTTTGACTGAGATTTTTTATTTTTTATTTTTTTTTAATCTTTCAATCTCAAAAGAAAGAGGATTTTTAATCAAAGCACTGCTGTCAGCTACTATTGCATATGCTCTTCTTCCTGAAAGACTAGTCTCGATGATGAAAGTCTGGCTTCTTTTCAATCTCAACATCTTCAGAGATGTTCCTCTAAGAGAGATTCTGAAGAGAGGGGCTGAAGTCCATCACAGCCGACTCCGGGCACACCCTGGACAGATTGTCAGTCCATCGGAGAGATAACACATAGACATACAACAACTCACATATACATTCACACCTATGGACAATTTAGAGTCATCAATAACCCTACATGTTTGGACTGTGGGAGGAAACCCACACTATAATGGGGAGAACATTCAAACTCCACACAGAAAGGCCCTCAGGTGGGGATCAAACCTAGGACCTTCTTACTGTGAGGCAACGGTGCTAACCACTGCGCCACCGTGCTGCCTGTACTTTGTCTATATTTCAGAATTATTTTCAGACTAGCTAGCGTGGTGGTGGGCCTTACTGATGAAGTTTTTATTTTTATCTTTTTTACCTAGTTACTAGCCAATTTCTTACGAGTTCCAAGCCTATTAACTCGGTCTAACCTTAACTGTTAGATAAACTTTTCAATTGTTATGGCCTCTCAGTCACTAGAGAGTACAAAAGCAAACGACGTTGCGCGATCGTCCTTCCACTGCAGCGTGCGGGTTTGTGTTCTCATGAAAAGACTCACTAAGTCTCTGCATAGCACAGTGGGGAAAAAACGGAGTATTCAGATTCTGTTAGTGTGTAAGCAGGTACTAAGAATGTGTTCAGAATGAATCATAACAGAAACTTTGATAAAGGAACTATATCTTGTTTGTCGATGGACCCTCAAATACCAACCACTTCTAAAGATGAGAGTCCTGTCCAAAGAATTTTACAGCATTCTTACACCCATGCAACAGCAATGTTCCTGCCTTTGTGTAAACGGGATAGTAATGAAGGAAGGTTCTTTGGTCACGTTACAAACGTGCTTTCACCTTCCAGGCTTAATGGCTTCAACCTTGTCAGTTATTGTTTGATGAGGGATTTTCTGCGCTGGCTTTGTTCCTGAAACTGTCCCCGCCACGTCAGCTCTATCGAATGTTGACAGTCTCTCTACATCTTGCTGCCCTCAGTCCCTGGAAAGCTTCATCTTTGTTCAGTGTGGGCACACCAATATGGGCGGTAGCACTGAAAGGTGGTGACAACTGGTACGTCGCTGACAGGCTGGGGCACTTTTCACAAGGGCAGGGTGGTGGACGCAGGGGTGAATGGCGACGCACCTCTGGGAATGCCTAAAGTTATGTCTACTCTGGAGGTAATGGCTTTTCTCTCCCGCCATTCTCCTTCATACCTGGTGTCCAGCATGTGCTTTGCAAATACACATGGAGAGGATTAAGGTCCTTGAGAGGTGTGATCAGCCTTATTCTCATGGACTTCTAACAAGGGAAGACCTCCATATCGTCAGCGACCATCCAACTTGATAGTACAGGCTGTAGTATTATCTTATAACAGTATAGCCTTAAGTTTATGGACTAGGAGCGTGCTGGTCTTCTCCACATATTCACGCCACTGCCCCTGGCTGAGCATGTACGGTGTGTATTGTTGCTTCTTCCAACCTAATGGGGTAATCCACCCTTTTGTACAAGGCCTTAAAAGCCTTTATATTTGGGCCCACTTTTCTGTCTTGGTTGTCGTCGCAACTAGGCGATACAGAAGTTGTCTACATCCCCGTATGTGAGATGTCTCCCTCGTGATGACAAAGGACCAGGGTGACGTCATGTGACCTAACGTCATGTGACCTAAGCTTGGGGTCTCATCTCCTTCACCCTTGCAGGTAGCTTCCATGCTTCCATGTTCCACGGCCCTAACCTTCTCTACTACAACCACTTGTTCAAGTTGGGAAGCAGTGAGTGTGTTCAATGTGACGACAAGAGGATGGACCGGAATTCAGGGGCCCTTCATCACATTCCCTGTCTGATGATGTTTCCTTGGCAACGTCAAGACCCTCCAACAATGCCACCTCATCATAATCAGACTATAGCTAAGTCGAAGACATAATGCTTCAGCACGCCGCAACAGCCAGTCCAAAGCCTCTTCCTTGTCATGTGACAGATGTAACGGACTGTTAGTGGTTCCACTATTAATTGTGTGCCCCCATATGCCAATGGGTGAATGACATATCTGTGGTCCCTGCCACCCTCATTGTATACCCCAGTCAGTTGAAACCATGAGAGCGGGTAGTTTAATATTGTTTCAAGCACAGTGGAATTTTTGTAATCTTAGTTGTTAGAGTGGAATGTTTTCACAGTAAACGCAATATGTGTTTGGTCACTTAAGACTTTCATTAGCGAGGCTTCAACTAATGCATTCTGAAATTTGTGACCAATGACTTCACTTTTGCTGAAAGAATGACACTTCTAACTGTCTCGCAACAGAAAGGTTTTAGAATGTTGCAGTGATGTGAACTGAGGCCGTTGCTTGCCATGTCAAATGGCCAATTGCAGCTTTGGAATGTTGTATGGCGGCAGATTTAAGATGTGAATCTCTGGCTCATTGTCACCATTGTAATAGTGTACAGCAGAATTAATGTTGCTTTCCTTAATGTTAGCAAATATACAGATCACCAGGAAGTCTCTCTTCATCAAGTGATCAGCCGAACGGGAGCAGGGAGAAGGTGATGATTGAACTGATCTGTAGATGGAGCACGTGCTGTAAATGAAATGCAGACCAAGCATGTGACACAGCATTCCGTTCCTGTGAAGTTTGTCTGTGGAACTGAAAGCATTGGTGTTTTCATTCAAAGAATGCAGTCGGCCTAGTCATTAGTCTCTCAATTAGAAATAGTCCGTGAACCGAAAGTAACAAAGCCAGCATTTTACAAAATGCCAACAAAATGCAAACAAGGCCAATTTTGGGAGGGAAGGGACAATTTTTATGTGGATCATTGTGGTAATTTACTGATTCCAGGAAGTTTCTTTTAACTATGTTATACCCTCTTCATTGATAGTCCTGTAGTAACCTAGAGCCCTCGCTTGTTGTCGTACAATTAGTTGTTTTACTCACAAGTCATTCACGTGGCTTAAATCCAAATGTCCTTATGGCTTACTGGTAAGCTACTTGGTGTCAAGTTGTTATGATTTAATAACTGGACACGGACATGCAGTCAGGAGGCGGTAGCTTGTAGTGAAGCCAGCCAAGCGTCCATGCCAAAGTAGCTTACTTGGAGCTTAGCAGCCAACCTCTCACTCTCTTCCTATCATTACAGTGCTCATCACCGATACTGAACAGAGTCCTCTCTCTAGCTGATCTTGTTATGGAAGATTAGTTACTAATATTCAAGCCACACTCTTCGTCCTATGCCTTGCCTGTCTGTAGAGAGTTAATACCTAAAAGTCTTAATTGTCATCATACGTGCTTGATTGAAGTGTGGTGTTATGGTACATATATCACAGAGAAATTACAATGTTTCTGGGGGTTTCAATTGGACTAAATTCTTCTTTGGTAATAACAAACATTCTAGCTTATAGTTTTGAGGCAGTGCGCGAGAAAAAGTAGCCATCTGTGACTAAACTATGATTTGCTTTTGAATTTATTGAAAGCCATTGTCTAGTTGTAATGGAGAAAAGTAGAGATCAGAGCTCGCATGCAAAAATATTGCAACCCATTGACCTAGTCCCAAATCACACAGTGCCACAACTGGCCTCTGGAGGGCAGTGTAGGACTGTGCTGTCCCTTGTCCAGTGTGATTCATTGCAAGACACCCTGCAAATTACAACTACTTCGAAGCAAATCTGTTAAAGTTGTTGCCTCCCGTTACATATTTATGTTGTCCATCTCTCTTATTATGCTATTATTATTATGTTTGCCACTGTAAAAGTTACACAAAATGTCTTTGTCTCTTAGAAGGGACTCAATGTCCCATAACCACCTGGGAAACATCTGCAATTACTTAAGGTATACAATTATTTTAGAAATCTGCCCATGAACCATGTAAGTTTTTATCTTTTCTGAAAAAAAAAATTCAACAACACCGGGCACTCAGACCATGCAATATTCCAAAGAGTGAGTGTGTGGGAGAAATAGAAAACAATGTAAACAGTGCATAAAAAAGGAGGCCAGAGAGAGAGAGAGACTGACCTTCACACAGGCGATGAGCTGCGAGTCCAGCTGTCCTGCTTGACTGGCTTTGATGAAGCAGCAGATTTTCCATTTCATGAATCATCCCCCTCCATTTTCTTTTTCTCCTTGTCTACCTGAATTCCTTTTCCGAAGCAGGGGATTCCGCTGCGAGGAAGTCTTTCTTCTGCAGGGGTAATCAGACAGCTAGACAAGTAGGAAGATGAGACTTTTGAAATTAGCTTTAGAGGGGAATATGTCTTTTTTTTATACCACGAAAGTACCCCATTTGTCCAAGCATGACAATATGGAACATAGTTTTGAATGGAAGTTGGTGTCTGTCTGCCCTTAGAGAGTACAGATTTTAAAGCCACACTATACTAATATACTTGCTGTTGTTTCAAAACATAACAAAAATTGGGGGCAGACTCATGAAAACTGTTTTAACCAATGGCGAAATTATACTGCCTAAGAAATGATCATTCAATTTAGTTCCTTTATATGATCAGAGGAAAGACTCTTCATCATAAAATATTTTTTACGGTTCTAATCTACAAAAATCTAATTGAATTGTTACCAAAATCCCCCAACACTACAAATAGTATTGAGTCCGGGAACATGCAATCAAAGGAAACATGTACAGTGTATGTGTCACCCACAGTGCACGTGATTGAGCATGCTACAAACCAAAAACACTGCTTTGACCCAAATGCTGCCATTATGTGTAGTGAATCGGTGGATTCTGACAGCCAAACAAACGCATTACATATATGGCATATTCCCTCTACTTGCTCCAAGTGTTCCATCCCATAAGAGATTATCTCCTTTAGCGTGGAAAAGAAGAGGCAGACCAATTGAGACAGTTGAAGATAGCAAAATCCACATCAGCAGCCCCTCAGAGGAATGCACAATACGCAGTGCAAGGCCTACAAGCATTCAGAGGCATTTGCCCATTTACTTACAAAGAACCATTAAAAATGCAGCACTTCACCTGACAAACATCACTTTCAGATTTCAACTTTTTTTCTCCAACCCCTTAAAATTCCGTCCGACCTTCCAAGTTGTTGTTTTTTCACTGATAGATATGAGCATTCCGGTCACTCCTGCTGATGGCAATCTGCTCGTCGAAGGGCTTTTTTCACGTGTTATTACATTCCCAATCATACCAGGAAGCGGGACAAATACACGCACAAGAGAAGCAAATTTGAATCCAACAACAAAACCAAATTCTAATACAAGCATACTGTACCAAAAAAAGTATGCAATTCCATTACGTTTGAAAACTTCTAAAAAGATTTGGGTAATTTAGTAAACAGACGGCTAGGCTTGCAGCACAGGAACCATGGGGACAAGCGGGGGCAATTTGAAGGGAGGAATACGTGTATCTGTTTGTGTGTGTGTATGTGTGCCAGTGTGTATTTGAGAGAGAGAGAAACGCTGACTGTGGGAACCAGCGTCCTGGCAGCCCTAAACCCAGCCACCACCAGAGATAGCAGCTCTTTCTCATTTGCTCCGGCCCTAGTTTAATAATAGCTGCGCATAAGTAATTTATGAAAGGCCAACCAGGCACACGGGCAAAGGGGGTTGGTGGGTGGGGGTGGGGGGGAAATTAAACTCATTTTATCTGAAAGCAGGTGGATTTCTATTTATCATGAACATGCATAGAATTTGGACAATGTTATTTCTGCTGCAGCTAGTGATGGAAAGTTACCAAATAATGTATGAGGGCACGAGTGCAATTCATAGATAAAAGTACTAGCCTTTTTTTGTGCAAATTTTCTGCAAACGGAAACTAATTCTGGAAGGTTCTTATTATGGTACAATACTCATTTGGTTTGCATTAAAGGGACATCAGTGACATTAGGATTTCTGCCAGATTTCAGGAGATGCGCCTGGCATGCTGTTATATCATTAGTCTCGCTCCTCCTCCCTAGGTCTGACCAACCTCCCATACCACGAACCAAACAAATCCCCATTCAGTAGCCTATAGGTTATATTATGGTAAATACAGCAACACATGTACCTATTTATTTATGATTGATCTGGATTAAATTATATTACTGATCTTCAACACCGCTCAATTACAATTCTGCTGTTTTTTCCCCCTCATATAAACCTATAATGTACATAACTTAATGGGCACACTGGTGCCTGTGCACACCTAAGGGGCTTGTTGTTGTATACAACATCCTCTTTGGTTGTACAGGATCAAAAGATAGGGTACTAGATGTATATTCTTCTAGAGGATTATAAGATGTGACCAGCCATTCACACCAGTGTTTACTCTGCTACACAGAGATGATGTGTGTTTCTTTGCCTTTAGCCCTCCAGCAAACAGCAGAGCATCCCAGCGATGGCTGGCAGGCAGGCACACATTGTTTTGTAATGTGTTTCTGACTGTCTGTTCTGATCCCTGCTAAGGTACTTAGCAGGCCATTGTTGTCTAAGTATGCTATTTTCTGGCCGGGCACCTCCAGGATAGATTCTGTGGTTTCAAAGAGACGTTTGTTACAGCAAATGAAATGCTAATCCTGCCGTGTGATACGTGTCAACAGAGGAGTCTTAAAAGGCGCTAACCTGCCAGAGAATGGTCCATTGGTCTTTTATATGGCATAGAAGGATAGACAGAACTATTCATTCTCGCATGACGATAAAGCTGTCCTGACTGACATCAAATTACTGTTTATCAAGCATACAATACTTTATGAATATGCAGACATTGGATATAAAACCTTATTGGTGTTTAATGTAAACTTATAAGTCAATCTACTACCTTACCTTACAACAACTATAAATGAGGCAAAAATACCGATGTGAGAATATCAAATGTATACAAATGATAATTAAAATGATAATAAAACAAGTATAATAAATATAATAAAGTAAAATGTAACAAATATGTTTTCATATAGACATGGCGAGTCATCAACTTCATTTTTATTTATAAAGAAATCATAATTGTACTTCTGAATCTCTTATTTCCATATGCTGGTGTGGTATGTGCATATTGCACTTCTTCATGACTAGAATAGTTTTCTTAAATCTGTGAGAGCATTAATAACCTTAATATAGAAATGTATTTGAACCCAGACCCTGGAGTAAGTTGATTAGGAACATTTATTATGGCATGTTATCATAATATCCCGAGCAGCATATTGCAAACTTCTGTGGGCCAGTTTTTCAACCATGCAGCAGCAGATCATAGTTAATTCTGCTGATTTATGGTAATGTTGGGGCCATATCACCCTCAGCATCACACATACTAACAAGCTTAGTATAAGCTTGGGCTGAAATGTTATGAGGTTTGAATTTCTGGAACGACCATGGTCTGTGCAGCCAAATCTCGCTTCAGCAGAAATATGGGGTGATTCCTGTGCTTAAAAATTAGTGCTAGTGCATATTTTTTTTTTTGCAAGGAAAGGAGGTTTGACACCTTGCAGGAAAAGCGCACCGCATGTCATTTTTATTTTACTTGGGAAAGAGAAAATCTGCTTGAGGGAACTAATCAGCTGAGAAGTTGCCTTAATACACATTAAAAGATTAATCCTGTGCCAGGTTACAGCCACAAACATAATTGTTGACTCATTGTAGATTTCATCACTTCCAACTCTGTGCACTGTTAACCAATGTCAGAGTACTCTCTATTTCAACTCTTTCTATGATTCAAGTGTATCTTCCATAAGCGTGTTATGGCTACAAGTCTCATCAGTACTATGTGATTCATCGTGGCAGGCAGAAGAGGCCTGCTTGGCTGCCCAACATGATAAATCCTGTTTGGGGCTGGAAGGCGGCCAGGTTTTAATCCAATGACATGATGGAGAGGGGGAGCACAATAGGGCCATGTTAGCCCATTAAGAGAGAGGGGTGTCTCGGTAGTACTGACGTGTACTGTCTTCACTGTGTGCTCCGTAACAATTTGAAGTCAAAATCGTTGGCAACACCATGGTGTATGTGTTTGATCGGAAAGAGTAAATGTTATTAACAATGGATTACAGCGACAGGCATTGTTCCTTTTAGTTGTGTGTACGGTTTGGTTTGCTTGGTTCATTTCAACAGTAAGGGAAGTGATTGGAGCTGGATTTTCTTTTTATAGCGTAGAGAGCCTATGGCTCTACGATAGCTCATATACAATGTTCTGTCACATTTGCAGACAGAGTAGTGATAGTGGTTCCTGACCCTGTCACCCTTAGAAATTCCTCGCTGCTGTTTGTCTGTCAATCTCTTTCTTTCTAAATAATAATTATGCCCCAAAGAGATCTGTCACTCGGGGCAGATACCTCAGAAGAATTAATTAATATAAACTCCAAGTGCTCTCCAAATTATACATTTGGCGAAGCTACTCTAACCTACTTACACAACCCCCCCACCCACCACCACCACCACCACCACACACACACACGCACACACACACTTTCCTCTCCTGTTACCGCGAAACTTCATAAACTCTACCACATAAATTAGAAACCCCGGCATACTCCTAAGCTTTTGTGCGAGCATTCACAAACACATTGTATCAAAACCATTACTTGATTTCCATATGGATGAGGTTATTCATATTTCTACATCTTCCAAAACCATGCACGTGCCACATGAAAGAACCATTATGCTTTTTACAATAGCTGGTTGTATTTTTCACTCCAGTAACAAAATAATCCATGCTCCCCCCCTTTTTGCTGATAAAACAAACTTCCAACCAAAAAAAAAAAAAAAGCCTCCCACTTCCTTTATCTTCAGTATGGAAATGAGCCTCTATGCAAACAAGCTCAATGAAAGCAGGTAATCACTCTTAGCCCTTAATTGGGTTACTGGCTTCTCCACTGGCAAAGCGGAAAGGCCAAGCTCGCGCACAGTGACTAATAGATGTTCCGCGGAGTCAACCAAAAGAGTCAACAGAAAGGGTAACGAGATCACTTCGTGTAGTGCAATTGTATCATACAAATGGAGATTATCTGGCCATTCTAAAAGCAAAGGATTTCTGTAATGTTCAACCTTTTGGCCAACGGAAACAGAGAACATTGTTTTGTAGCTTCACAGACCCTGTTTAGCAGTGATATGAGGATTACTTGAATACACACCTTTCTGGACCAACAATATAAAAAATGAAAAATTTAACAGTTTAGTAACCCACATGTTAGGAACCAGAACCGTGTTCAGACAGCATCTGGAACACTGTCAGAAAGGGATTGGGAAATGTTAAATATTTTCCCCAGATTAGGCACGAGTTCATAAAAACAGCAGCTAAGCTTAGGAGCCATTTTGGTAAAATGAACAAAAGCCCTTTTTAAAACCATGACTCAACGGTATTCATCAAACCCTACATAAAAAGCCCTTCCCTGTACAATTTATTTTGCATCACATTCTGACGACGTTTACTCCACGATCATATTGAAAAAATAAATACATTTTAAGCAGGCGTGAAGGCGAGACCGTTGGAGACTTAGAGTCTTGTCTGGCTCTCTCGTTCTCCACTCCCCCAGTAGGCCTCTTAAGCTACAAAAACGATAAAAGGGTTACTAAAGCAACAGTGACTCATACTCCTGTATGTTTTAGTGAAGCAGGGGGATTGACATTGTCTTGACAAGCAGAAAGGCGGCAGGGCTTCCAACCGACGCGTAAACTTTTTTTACTTATCTCTCTCTGTCTACATTGGAATGGCTTTATACCGTAGCCAGGCAAAGCCAAGCACATCAGCGCGATTAAATATAGCCTGTGTTATTTCTCTCTCTCTGTACAACAATACCGCGGCTGGGTTCAACCACAGTTCGTGTTTGTGTGTGTTCTTCTGGCCCCTTTATTCACTGTAAAGGAGTCTCACACAGATCAGAGGGACTTTGGAAGGAATGCCTACAACCAAATTAACTCAGAGAAGGAGAGACATCTTGCTAAATCATTACTGTACCACCCACTGAACTCTTCTCCGTTCAGAAAAGTCGCCGTTTTCCTCTTCTAGTTAGGTCATGGAATTGACACTATAGAACATAGATCATTTGAAACTAGGAAATGTTTTCATAACAGGTGCCACTGCAAATGGCTTTAGTATCTGCTGGACTCTGCTCTAGGCTGAGGAATGAGGTCCTGAGAGACAGTGAAACATGCAGTTAATGTTAAGTCTTGTGACTCATATTGTCACTATACTTAATATGTTTCGTTTACCTTTTATCTGCACTGTCCACTTTTTTCTGTAACAATGTAAATTTCTCCGCTGTTATCCAAGTAACGGAATTCTGATTCTGATAGACACAGAATGACAAAATTAGAAAATGTCGGATTAATGCCAACAAAATATATGGTAAATTATAAATGATGGTCTGTGCCTGAGTCTCTCTGACAAACAAATACATTCTTAAATTCAAATGACAATAATTATTATAACTAGGTTATAGGTATGTTATATGTTTATAAAGCGCTTTTCAAAACACTCAAAGAGACTGTACAAAGTAAAAGTAAACAAAAAAAGAAAGCAAAACAAGTCTCCGATCCATCGCTGGGCCAACACAAAGGGACAAACAGCAACTCACACATTCACACCAACGGACAATTTTAAGTCACCAATCAGCCTATTTCTATACATACCGCTCTGTGAAAACCACTAATATGGGACTCCATAAAGAATTGGTTTGTGAGATACAGGCCAAAGATAATGTCATTTGTTTTATATCAGGTCAATCATTACAATTGAATACAAAATGACATCACATATATAATGTCATGGTATTAAGTTGAATTTCTTTATATTATGGAGCACTTGTATGGCATAACAAAGCCTTTCTTTATCATTACAATTTGTAAGAAGGGACAAACTATCAACCACTATGAAATGATTATTTAATTAAATAATA
>JAVQJS010126278.1:0-12345 GCA_036024795.1 Galaxias rostratus | reverse complement strand
ATGCACAGATTCCCTTTAACTCTGATGTTAGGCCGACCTTCCTTCATCCTTCCCTCCCTTGTCGGCTCTTTCTCTCTCAACCACACACCCCAACCCCAACCCCCCCCACACACCACAACGCCACCCACCACACACCACAACCCCATTCCAAACCACCACAACCCCACAGACCAGAACCCCGCACACCCACCACCACCACCACAGCCCCAACCCCCCCACACACCACAACCCTCTTTACATCCGCCTGCCTGCTCCCATCCAACCCAAGGTCGCTTCACCCACCAAGCGCTCCCCTCCCCAAACCCAGCTCACAGCATGACCCGGGGCACTGCTCATCAAACGCACCCTGTCCTCCTCTCCACTGCATCTCAACAGCCGGCTGGCACTGGTAAACCTGTCTGACCCCCCCCCAGCCCCCATGCCGCTAGTCTCCTCCCCTGGGTGTTTTCTCCACCCCCTCTCTGAACCCCCCCCCCCCCCAACCCCGCGCTTTGCTGTTTGGCTTCGTTACTGGGTGGGCCATCTCGACCCGCCCTCCGGCCTGGACGCCACGGAAACCAAACGTGCTGTCCTCCGGACTGTCCGTCGTTTCATGTGATTGACACGGCCTGACCACACCCACTTCAAAGCCGTCGTTAAGACGGATGTTTGGGCTGAATCCTCTGCGGGCGGGGGACAAAAACATCGGATCCAATGTATGATTGAGACCAACGACCTGATGTAATATTCAGGAAGAGTGAGGCATGCTGGGAGATTTCACAGGGAGAGCCGTCTACACACCTACACACACATTTGTTACCGTGGCGATGCCTGCTGTCATTAACCCTTCGCTGTGCTGTGCTGTGCATGCTCACTAACACAATGGTGGGCGTGGCCTCCTTGTGCCGACTAAACGTTGAAGCAGCCAATCACGGCCCTCCGAGTCATAACCTTCCGACCCCCTTTTATATCGGCTTCCTGTGTCGTAACGAGACACACGGGGCGTCACGCGCAATATGCGGTGATGGATTGGGCCTGGTCGACGTGGCGATGGTAACCGTGGCAACCGTTTTTTTCCTTCTCGCAGAGTCCCCAGATGACCCAGCCGCCTGCTCAAGGAGCTCCGCCCTCTGGAGGCGTGGCTTTCTATAACCCCGCCCAGTTTGCACAGGTAACGCATTCACATTGTTCACACGTTTAATAAAGAAGAAATTCTTATTGCTGGGAAAAAATGTATCAGCCAGGTTGGTCAGGGCATTTTAACTAAAGTGTTCATCATGTCATCGGTGTATTGATACACATCATACATTTTGGAACCCTTTTTTCCCCGAGTCTGATATTACACCAGGTTAGTTTGACTCCGATCTCCCTTGTGATGTCAGTGGTCGAGTGCCAGTCTTTACTTCACCAAGTGACGTCTTCATTTTCACCATCAATGGTTACCTCATCGGTGTTCACCTAGAGACCCATCTCAAGTCTAACTGACTCCATCTTTGTCCACTGTCCCCTCCCCCTTCTTTTGTCTGGTCCGTAGGCCAGTGCGCCGTCGGGGGGCGGAGGAGGCCGGCTACGGGGGGGCCGCAGGGAGTACCCGGCGCTCAAATAAAGCCTTCCCTTCTCCTCATTGGGAATCCCATGCAAACGGACTAATGATGGGTTTGTAGTGTTGGGGCGCCCTGAGTCTGTGCGGCGGGCGGGCAGGCGGGCCGACCAGGTGGGAGACGGCACCCAGACAAACTCCTCTTCCTCCCAAGGGCTCTCTGCCTCCGCCGTGGGCAAAGCACTCGCCCCGTCTGCTACCGCCATCCTCCTCCGACTCTACCCCTCTCATCGGTTTCCTCTAGTTTGAGATTCACTTTCATGATTTGACCGCTTCGTTGTCTTTCCTGTCAGACGAGGTGGTGTTTGTCTTCGTAGTGCTTTTCTCCTCTCTCTCTCTCTCTCTACCTCTCTCTCTCTCTCTGTCTCTGTCTCTGTCTCTCTACCTCTCTCTGTCACTCTCTCTCTCTCTCGGCTTTAAACAGAGGGATTTTTATTGTGGCTACTTCAACGCACCACTAAGAATGCTCTCCTAGCAGACTGGACTTTCATTTTCCCTTCAGATACAGGCTAGTTTAGAGACGAGCCCCCAGCATCCCCCACACACACACACACACCGTATCCGTGACGTTTAGAGGCCCTGCCTGGGGGCGGGCCAGCAGCACATAGAGTTGACCTAAACGATGGAACGAGAGACAAAGAGATGTGTGTCACTAAACTAAGGGCATTGATATTTAGTTGTGAGACGTTTGTCTGGCGCCCCCTAGTGTGTGTTTTTGCACATTATTCTGTCTGGTTTGTAATAGCCGGACAGACGTCGGCTGAAGTAGAAGAGTTTTGTTTTAGAGCCTCATTTACTCCTTTGATCCCCTAAAAGCCTGCCTGAGCCCTGGTACAACGTGTGTGTGTCTGTGTGTGCGTGCGTGTGTGTGTGTGTGTGTTGTGCGTTGTGTGTACGAGTGTGTGTGGGGGTGTGTGTAAAGGAGAAGACAGAAAATGGCACCGTCTTTTGTGCTTTGCTCCCCCTGGTGTGTGTGTGTGTGTGTGTGTGTGTGTGTGTGTGTGTGTGTGAGAGAGAGCAATTTGTAGGGTCGTGTTCGTAGTGCAATGTCCGCTGTGTTTTGGTTCTCCTCATTCTAGAACTTTGACCAGCATGGAGTTCTAGAACCCAGGGAGAGTTCCGATGACGGTTAGCAGTATCGTGGAACTCTGAGTGATCTCCCCGCTTGACTCTGTTGTGCTCAGGAATGAAATGTGGGCTCTTGTTAAGAGATGAAGAAAAAAGATTGTCCTTCAGGATAGATGGGTTTGGAGTGTCAGGATAATACTCTCCTTTTTTAGATATTTATGAATACAAAATTCCCGTCGGCAACATCTCACTGTCATACTTCTGTCCTCCCAGCTAATCCTCCCTTCGGTCCTTCTCTCTAAATCTGATCCCTCTCTTCGCTGAGACGGGAGGGAATATGACATGGGAGGGCTCATCAATAAAACGCAATTTTAACAAAAATAATCAAGAAATTATAAGTCTATCCAAATATTTGTATATCTGATTGATTGTATTTATGCGCTGTGTTCATTAAAAGCGTGTGCAGAAAGCAAGTCACGTTTTATCTTTTTTCTTGATTTAGCTAGAATAAAATGCAGTAATGATTATCATAATGAATACAGATATATATTGTACCTGGATTTGCGTTCTAATAATTTGTATCATCCGCTTCTGCTGAGGATAAATGCCTAATCATCTATAAGATTTATGAACTGTAATGATCTAATTTGACTCAAACTCCCAGGTCCCCGTTTTATTTCATGTTGCTGACTGCCCGGTCTGTTAACAGGTTTATTGTGTCATGACACACTGTCGAACTCTTTGCTTGTCATTGGTTCCAGAGCTTCAATATTCTGTCTCTGGAATGCCAGAAATGGAATTTCAAACATATCCTTTCTTTGTTGATTTTCCCCATTTGTTTTTCAACCTTGTGATTAGAATTCCCACTGTAAGATTCTTGACAAAAAGCAAAAAAAAAAAAAATGTTAATAAAGATATTTTTGCGCTCTTTAGCACTTTGAAAGATACATGTGATTTTGATTCTTTATTCTGTGAATACGATTTGGTGGTTTGGTAAGTGACTGCAGTTCATAACATTACTTTATGTAATCAACCTAACTATCATTGCGAGTGACCTACTACTAACTGGGGTAGAGGTCAACAAGTAAAGTACGTTTTTCCCTTAACATTTAACAGATGAGCTTGAACAACTTCCTGATCTTAGTAATTGGTACCAAATACACAACTGGAAGTCACAATATAGCAACGGTCAACATTGAACCTTCCAGCCGTTTTGGTATTAAAGCTGGTACCAAAATACATGTATCAATATGCATGTTCCTGACAAACAACATCAAACTGAAAGCCCCCATGTTGTAAATTATATTATTTTATATAAACATAGAAAGCATATATTACATACCATTTCACATCCTTGTATTAGTTACCTTAAAAAAGACTGATCAAGACTGGCTAGACCACTGGCGTTTCTAACATTGCTCAATGCTCACCTGACCTACTGTAAATTGCTGTTCCAGGACTTGACTAACTGTAAATTGCTGTTCCAGGATTTGACCAACTGTAAATTGCTATTCCAGGAAACAACAGGTCACTAACAAGGGTTCTACAGGTCAGTCCCTTTTGCTTGTACAAGCTGTGGAAATCGAACACTCACATAGTTTGTGCACGCTAGTGTAGCATCATCACCAACCCTCCGCACTCCCTGTAACCCCCACCCCTACTCCCCCTGCCCCCCTACAGATTCATTATATCTGATCATGGTCCTCTCTGAGAAGTACTAGGGTCTGGATGAAAAATGTGCAGCTTTTCAGAACCGCAGGATTGGTAAATCAAAGACAATTTGAACCAAATCATCTAGAAACTAATTCTATGTAAACATTTGCAAATCTGATTGATTGTGTTCATGCTTTGCGCTCGTTTAAGCGTGTGCAGAAAGTAAAAAAAGAAAAGAAAATCATTCTTGATTTAGTTTTCAACGCCCTCGCCACGTCAGATGGTGAGTGTTTCAGATCCCAACAACACACCTCGTATTCCAGCTCGGCCCGTGTCACAAACCACGAGACGTCTCATTAAACCTTCAGGGCTTCTTCCCTGGCCGTGTCAGGAGCCCAGCGAGAGATCGAGGACCTCGGCTGTCTATAAGCTTACAGTTACCTAGGTCCTCTGCTGTCTATAAGCTTACAGTTACCTAGGTCCTCTGCTGTCTATAAGCTTAAGGTTGTCTAGGTCCTTAGCTGTCCATAGGTTTGAAGATATCGAGGTCCTCTGCTGTTTGTAATCTTATCGTAAGGTTATCTAGGTTCTCTGCTGTCCATATAAATAAGGTTATCTTGCGCCTCTGCTGCCCATAAGCTTAAGGTTATCTAGGTCTTCTGCTATCAGTAAGCTTAAGGTTATTGAGGTCCTCAGCTGTTCAAATGCCTAAGGTTATATTTTCCTCTGCTGCCATAAACTTAACATGGATTGAGGTCCTTTGCTGTCCACATGCTCAAGGTTGATTGAGGTCCTCTGCTGTCTACATGCTTAAGGTTGATTGAGGTCCTCTGCTGTCCACATGCTTAAGGGTGATTGTTCTAAGCCCTCAGTCCATTCAGGACAATAATCCCAGGGCTGTCCGAGCCTTCGCCACGGCAACCTCCAGCATGGTCCTGTCACTCAACATTTGGCTCAGAGTCTCAGGATCAATTTCCAGTAACATGCCTGGAAAGACAAGGGTGAAAGGTGAAAGGTTAGCACCACAATACAATCCTTTCAATCTTTATGATATACATGAACCGCAGGCTAAGTAATACTTTCACATATTACAGTTGCTAGTCGTTATTTTTATTTTTAAAAATCATCACTCATACCAAAAGGTTTTTTTGTTGTTGACAAAGACCTGTACGACAAATAAAACTAGAAACTTTTTAAGTGAATACAAAACCTTGGATACAAAAGTTGGTTGATATCCTAACAAAATAATTTACAAGCAATCCTTTTTATCTTATTCCAAGGAACTGCAGTGTTCACTGTCCAATCACAAACCAAACCACGCTTTAACAAAAAGAAATGAGAGAGAGAGAGAGAGAGAGAGAGAGAGAGAACGACGACCTGTGATGTCGGCTGCGTGTGCGGCGTCCATCTCCTCCACCAGAGCGAACAGCCTCTCGCCCACCGTCTCCGTGTCCTCCACCTCCGAGGAGACACTCGCGTCCGTCTCGTCCGCTTCCTGTCTGGAGAACAGAACGCACGGACCACACGTCACCTCTCGCCCGCTTCCCGTCCGTCTTCCCCATATGTTTTCCTATCTAACAGCCTGATCTCATTCACACAACAAAGGTCCTGACGGTGTCTCTCTAAACCACCCTGGGGTCAACGTACTCCTTTAACGTCTTCAGGGCCAGGTGCACTTGTTCCTCCAGTGAGGTTGACTCGGAGAGGAGGTGCAGTAACACCTCTTTGTGCTGCTCCAGCAACATACCTACAGAGACACGCAAGACATCCACTCAAAAAACACGTATAGCATGGCCGTCACAGGAAAGACTAAAGACTAGGTCATTTCACACAACTATAGCAGGTGAATTACTTTTGGCATGATTGAAATTCTGTTCATAAATGTAAATTATTTAATTTGACTTTTTGGTGACACTCTCCTTTTTTCCAACTGTTCTCAGTCTATTACTGAACTGAACACATGGTGGTTCTAGAATATATGAACTATCAACAACATTACACGAAATAAGTGCAATAATGGGTTCTGACCAGCAGGTGGGTAAATGAGCAAGTCAGACAAGTTTCTTGGCACAGAATTAGATTAGGTTTTAAGACAATCCTCAGCATTTCAGATCATACAATTCCTAATTGAAGTACATGTGAGTAAACTGTAAAATATATACATCTATACATATACATATATATATATATATATATATAAAATTAAAGTGATTAATTTATAGGTTTAATTTATGATTAATGCCTTCTTGAGAGTTAAAAACGTAGCATTGATACTCTTCTTATATCAAGAGGTGGCTATTGTACTGCAATATCGTACTGCAATATTTATATTATTTAACTATGGTTACATCAACGTGACTTATGTTTAATTAAACAGTCTCAAGACGAGTGGCACGTATGTTCCACTAGAGCGGCGCCATTCTACAATCCACATGACATCGTTGCAGCCCTGGTGAAGGCTAGGGGAACTCAATGGACTTATAGACATATAGTCAAACTGATTCCTACCTGTGATTTTCTGAGTGTGGCCGGTATTGTAGACGTCTACGAGCTCAAACAGCTGTTCCCCGAGCGAGTCTGAAGAAACGGACGTATCATCAGCGTGCGCCTCCTTATCAGGGTCCTCCCTGAGGAATATAGAGGTCAAAGTTCAAAGTCTTGTATTTGTCTAGTGCACAGTATAACACAAGCTCATTCTGAGCAAATACATTGCTATGCCATGGCAGGCAGCAACTACATTTAACAGAGCCAAAATATCCACACAATTATTTTTTTAAAATATATATATATATATATAACTATATATCGTATATTCCAACGATGACAACGTGGGACAAGTGCCTTGAAGCGTACAGTCACTACTGCGTCTATGTATAATCAAATTGATCAGCAGAACGGTAGCTCTGAGGTTTCTACAGGTGCCTCAAAGCAAGAAGGTCCTGGGTTCAATCCCCATCTGACCCACGGGTCTTTCTATGTGGACTTAACATGTTCTCTCCGGGTTTGCATGGGTTTCCTCCCACAGTCCAAAAACACGCAAGTGAATTGTGGTCAAGTGTCTCAAAATTGTCTGTGAGTGTGAGTTGTTGTCTGTCCCAATGTGTTAGCCTTGTGATAGACCGGCGACCTGTCCAGGGTGTACCCCGACCCTCATTCTATGTCAGTTGGGATAGGCTCCAACCCCCCAGCGACAAGGCATAGAATAAGCGATATAGCAAATGGATGGATGGATAACTCAAATGGTGTCAACGTATTCCTATGACTAGTTCAAAATCTTATCACTCTAATCTTAGAGCGTTCTTTACTGGGTCCGACCTGAATTTGTGCGGCTCGTGCAGCGCGCAAAACGCTTTCTCCAGCGCTCCCGTCAGCATGGCGCCATCCTTTAATATCTGGTTCAGGATCGGACCAGGCAACTCGAGCAACATACCTAGCGGGGATGGCAACCATAGGAATGTCATGGCAACGGTGGCAGTGAGTCCCCTATAATTGGCTTTTATCATTTTAGCCACGATAATGTTGTACAATATGTTATAATAATAAACATTTCTGGTGGGGGCTAGTAGCATCATAAGTAAAGTATTTTTAGACAGATCATATGTTTATGATTCGTGGGTAATTTGCTGTGGCTTTACCTGTCAGTTTGCCAGCCATCTCTGGGTGCATGGGAAAAATCAAGTCATACAACTGCTCACCCAGACCTTCAATGTCCTCATCCCTGTCCATGTTAACTTCTCACTTAAGAGTTATGCAATTTCGTTATAACTACAGGATACATGCCATATTTTCTAGTTTGAACATGCTGAGAGCCTACACCTCTTCACTAAATCCAGGGGCTACATCTCAAAAGATGTTCGAACTCGAACCAACATCTGAGGTCCGGCAGGTTCAGCGACTTCTGATGTTCACCTTTCAGAGTACATTAAATTGACTAACTAACATATTTTCCCATGTAGCTTTCAATTCATATTACGTTAATTTAAAATATGTATATGCAGAGGTTTTATCCATATATTTGTACAAATATAAAAGGTAGATACTAGCACTAAAATTGAAAACAGATCCAGCTTTCACCGTAAATATTTGTCGCTTAATGATTACGTGAAAATGAGCTTCAGTTCCGATATATTCATCCGAAGTGTTGGATGAATAAAATAGAACCGTTATTAAACAATTATAAAACGTTCAATACGAAATTGGAATTATTTCAGACAAATATTACTCATACAATACCGCTTTATGGGTAATTTTATTGCCTTAAATATTTACATTTCATAGAACACTTTTTGGACGCGTATGGATCCTGTAAATATGTTTCGTAATCAGGCTTCCGGTCTTTCCTATCCTCTTCCTTTGCTGAAAGGTAACGTGGTCGCTTCGTGTGCTAATCTTCGAACCTAAAGTTTATAATTACCAGCAGTGTGTTTCGCCAAAGTGAAAAAATAAATAAAGACAGACTAGTGTAATAAGTTTTTGTTTGTATTATGTAATGCCGATTGTCTCTCCTAAGCTATGTAGTGCTATCAATCTGGTCAAAACATAACCGACTGGTTAGGCCTCGTTTCAATGGCTAGCTAACCCATACCACGTAATTAGCTTGCGATGCTTACCGTGTTTAAGCTTAGACTTTCGATAAATTAACGTTTAGTACTCATTGTCCATTATAACGCTTGATGTGAAATGCAAGGTTTGTGTACATCGTAAAATACAGTCCTGGGTTTACCAACACGCTGTCATTCCTCCTGTCTAAAGGTTCGCCAGCATGTCGTCTCATCTGCAGTGGATGGTCATCAGGAACTGTTCTAGCTTCCTCATCAAGAGGAACGGACAGACATACAGCACCGTGAGTTAATCTGCTTGGAGTTTTGTTTTTTGACACGTTCTCCTCACGATAAAAGAATCAATAAAATTAACGAAATGTATTATCCTGTTAGAGGAATAATGTCTTGTTGGTGTGTATTACTAGCTGGTGATCAACTGTTTTGAACTAGTGGGCTGTTTGAAGGCATTTTATGGGGAAAAAAAAGACTAATGAAGGAAAACAGTAAACTGGAAAAAAAACACCTTCTGTATCATAATGTCAAGCAGAAGCCACTAAAATAAATAAGAATTTACTACTGAATTAAATTTGTTGATGTCAATTTGTTGATGACAATTCGTTGTCTCGTTCCACTTAGGAGCCGAACAACCTGAAGTCCAGGAACTCTTTCCGTTACAACGGGCTGGTGCACAAGAAGACTGTGGGGGTGGAGCCTGCAGCGGACGGCAAGGGGATTGTTGTGGTGCTGAAGAAGCGTCGAGGTAGAATCACGAGGGTGCCTTAGTGAACGAAGTCCCGCTGAATGTGCCTGTGAACATCGGTTTCAAAAGCAGGCTCATTTTGTGTGCGGTCTTTCCAGACAGTCTAAACAACACATGATCAGTCAAGCCTTTTACCCAACTACATACCAGTTACCCCATGTTTTATAAAGTCTACTAACATACGATTGGTTAAAAAGAAAGAAAGAAAGAAAGAAAGAAAACAACATGCTAAATCCCTTTTGTTGTCTCTCCAGGTCAGCGTAAACCCGCTGTCTCTCACAACAAGATCACCATCAACAAGAACTCCCGCGCCACCCTGAGCAGCCTGAGACATATGATCCGCAAGAACAACTACAGGAAGGACCTGCGCATGGTGAGGACCAGAATCACAGCTCCCGTCTCTCAATAGGGCATTTGGGGCATTCTCTTCTAAAGCACTTCCTGTTCTGGAGTGTATATTAACCTTTGTTTACTTTTACTGAAACAAATTGGCAGTTGACCTGACATTTTAAGATCCTTTACAATACTAGTTAATGTGTAATGAGTCAGCGTGTTGGAGTGTTTTGAAAAGCGCTTTATAAATATAAAGTATTATTATTAATTATACTACACGAAGGATGAATATGTTGGTTTTTCTATTGACATGTATTGTTAATCGGTTCCTGGTTGTTTTTTTATTTTTATTTTTACCTAGGCTGCCCTGCGTCGTGCAAGTGCCATCCTGAAGAGCCAGAAGCCCGTGGTTGTCAAGAAGAAGCGCTCCAGGGCCACCAAGACTGCATAAACTCCCAGCCATACTCAACTAATAAAACGTTTTTTGGTTTTGGAAAACAGAGATTTGTCTGAAGTCTTCAATTACTGTATTTTTGGGATCGAGTTAGGCTTTGGATGGGTTTAGGCAGCTAATCTTCTGTTGTGATAGACAAACAAGTTTTTAGTGGATGAAGTAGATTATCTAAATAGCTTGTTGACTTAGTGAAAAGGAAGTGGGACTGTTTGGTTGTTACACTATCAATTTATTTAGCTAGACTTTAGTATGTTTGCAGGAGTACCTGTGGACAAGGGAGACCTGTCTGAAAGTTTAATTGTGTTTTTGTGCGACTGGTCAGTTCTTGCTGGAAAACTTATGATACACAATTTAACTGTCCCTAGCAACTGCATAATCGAGTCATCGCTTTATATTTTGTTTCTACTTTTTCCAACGGCCGCCACATAACTGATATCTGTCAATACGATCACTGCAACCCACTGTCTAGCTTTGACCTAATTAAAGAACCACATGGGGTTCATGTACTTACTATTGATTTCCTTTGATTCTGCAATGTAAATTAATTTGTCCTGCGCTCGTAAAAAATCACCATAATGACAAACGCATTTAGTCTTGCTCCCTTTAATTGGAGACGTGTTTAACCAGTAACTTTGTTGGCATAGGGTAGTATGCATAGATTGGGAAGGGGAGTAAATGGGGCAACAACTAAAACTGGTGCTCTACGATGTGCTGATGTGGAAACAAAACGCTGATGGATTGGCTTCAGAATCGTTCACCGACTAGCTTTCACCCCAGGCTTGGTGAGAGAGGGGAGGGGAAGAATATCCTATAACCAACTTACCCTCTCGATTTGGGCCAAGCAAAGCATCCGCAGTTTTCATGGGGGAACACAGATGTATCGCTAACGGATCTTTTGACGCTAATAATGGTTTTGTGAGGGTGAAGATGCAGTGGAGTCTGCCCTGCGGTTTTAGGGAATCGTGTGCAGTGTCACGCTGGTCAGCATGAGGCCCCTGCTGTTGTTTTTGCCGCTGTCGCTGATGGCCTTGCAGGTCCGGAGCTTTGATTTGCAGGACACCATCCACGCGCTCATCGAGGAGAACATCCACCTCCACGACCAGCTGGAAAATCTCACTCAGGCCCTGAGGGAACTCAAACAGCTGCTGTGGAATCATTCTATTGGTACGGTGTCTAAAACGTCATCTATTTATAAATTGTCACAGTTCATTGGAACTATTGGGGTTAAGAATTTTTGGTGTTTTGTTTCTTATCATCCGTGATCTTTATTATTCCGTCGGACTCACATTACAGCCCAAATCTCACCCCATTGAAATATATTTCCTAATTTGAAATGTTTTGAACGTATATATTGTAAAATGAAGCCTTTGTGCATTGACAGATGGATCAACAACAAGTTTTGAATGCAGAAATGCCACGCAAAATCACTTTTTTGTATGAGTAATGCTTTTGCTTGACAGAGAATTTCAGACAAATCAAAATATAGCTGTTTTTTTCATAAACACATTTTCCTGCGACGATAAGCAATATGTCTTCTATTTCTAATGCTGTTTGTTGCTCTTTTGCTAAATATTTGGGATGCTGGGTATTTTTATTTATTGGAAAGTACTTTTGCATTTGCTTCACAAATTGATTTTTTTTATCTATTCTCTTAATTGTAGCGGAAGAGTCTGTAACTCCCGTGAAGTACCTAATAATCATACAAATTGATCATCGACATATTTGCTCATTTGTTTATTACTGAAGTATTTGGACATGAGCCAAAACAAGTTGGATTGGTGGTGGACGGTGTTACTTGTGGAGAAAAAAAAAATCCATTCAGATATGTGTACCTCAGTTGATATACAGTGCTCAGCGTAAATGAGTACACCCCCTTTGAAAAGTAACATTTTAAACAATATCTCAATGAACACAAAAACAATTTCCAAAATGTTTACAAGACTAAGTTTAATATAAC
>JAVQJS010126273.1:0-10450 GCA_036024795.1 Galaxias rostratus | reverse complement strand
AGAGAGAGAGAGAGAGAGAGAGAGGGGGGGGTGGGGGGGTGGAGGGGGTGAAAAAGAAAGAGACAGAGCAGCGGGCTTCTGTCAGATGCATTCTCTTGCTGACACAGGGCATTTCCTCTCTGGATTTGGGAGGGGGGATTAAGTATGTGAATGTTTTAGTCCATGTGAGTGTATGTGTGTAATGAAGTGTGCTCAGCCAGTTGGGAGCATACAGGCTGCAGACTGTACAAAGCATTTGTGATGTCTGTGTACAGTGTATCTCTAATAGAAAGGCAATCATTGAATAAAAAAGCTATATAAATAATTTATTCGCGAAAATTTAGAATGAATGAATGACTCACCTTTAAACGTTTATGCATTACGAATATTTGGAAAGGACAGATTCTATTGACCAAATTCCAGTGTTTTAAAAAGTCCCTCCCACTTCTGTTCTCAAGGTCTTAATAAGGAAATGCTAAATATCTTTGTGTCTGTCCAGAAGCACACGCACACACTGCGCCAGGTGTGCGGGACTGGAAGCCTACTTGTGGCCCAACAAACATACGTGGCCAAATGTTGACATTCACTATAGACACGCCTAGGAAAACGACACGTTAAATATTCAGCTTCTTTTATGATCACAAGCAGGCTGACACAGGAGCACAAAAGTACATTCGAATCCGTGGCCAACCCTAGTTACGTCACCACATGAGAGATCTCAGGTGTCATTCAAAGTAAGTTTCACTGAGTGAAGGCGCCCACCAGCAGTTTCATTGTGTTGAGACAAACCAGGAAACTTGGACTCACCACGCAAACATTCCACATTGTCTCAAAGTGTGGTTCGTCGATCTGTCAACCATCGTGGTGTTTTAGCCCACATACACGTCTGTTTGTCGTTTCGGTCCGGGAATGTCGGCTGTCAAGGCGCTGCAGCAGTGGTGTAAAATCCAATGTGAGGGGTACCGAGATGTTTCTATCACTAACATGACCACGTCTTTCAGAGATGGACTGGCTTTCTGCGCTCTCATACACAAGAACCGACCGGACCTTATGTAAGTTTGAACTTATCAACTGGTTATTTCAAGCACATTTTTAGATTTGAAATTAATAGATCTGTATTGGTTTATTTTTCCGCTGAAGGGAGGTCTTGGAAACGACGACTAACTTTTTTGCCAGTGACTTTTAAGGCAGAAAAGTCACTTTAACCACTTTAATTTGGCAGACATGCATATACCGAAAACGTTTAGCAGAACTCCTCTAACAAACACTCATCTAACTTGATCTAAACTGTTATGTGCTAGGTGTTAGGATACAATTAGTAATTTTTGGAATTTATTTATAATGATGCCAGAACCAAACATTTACAGAAGTATGCACTAGGCGGTCTAAACTCTTTATTATCGGGGGAGAATAGCTTTTGGTCAAAGTAGGCCTAATTTAAATTGTGATATTTTTGCATTGTGTTGGAATAAGAAAAAAAAAAAAAGGAGAAAAATCATCAGTAAGTACAATTGTGCAATCAGATGGATTTGGTAGGGTTTTTTGTATTTGTAATGTTTTTTGATGTCATCATGCAATATGCATGTACTTTTGTATCATAGTAACTGAAATACATTTTTTAGTAGCAAAGTTTAGGTTTAGGGTTTGTGGGTGGAACAACTATGCCCTCAGGTCAGTATGTCTTTGTGTTCAGGCTTTCTAAAATAAGTATAATGAGGGCCTTGCAGATATGACCCACACAACTGTTTTGCTGGGCCAGAAAAAAAGGCCAGACTTTGTAATCACAAGCAGTTGTGAAGGAGGGCAGCTGGTTTGGTTTTTACTCATCATTGCTCTCTCCCTCTCTCTTGCAGTAAGTTTGATGCCCTTAAGAAGGGTGATGTTTACGACAACAACAAGCTGGTGAGACAAGCTCGTTTTTGTTTGTGTATATGTGAGGATTGATGTAAGCCCATTAAATAATAATCTGTGAAAACAACGTCAGATGTTTTTATGTCCCATGTATGCATTCGGCTCCTTGTAAGGTTGTGTGTGTGTGTGTGTGTGTGTGTGTGTGTGTGTGTGTTTGTGTGTGTGTGTGTGTGTGTGTGTGTGGTTGTGTGTCTTAGAAGGGTCACAATGCTGAACTATAGTTTTTATTTGATTAAGCAAGTCTATACTTGATCTCTTACCTTTTGTTTATGGCAGTGATGTGAAGGCCTTGAAGGGGTTTTGCTCTTGAAGCCACAGATAAACAGGAAGCTCTCCATCATGCTTAATTAGGACTTGTTGCCATAAGAATGCTTCAACTGCTTCGGCTCCAAAATTCCAATACCAAAGTGTTGCGTCACAATCTCAGAGGCTTGTAGTGTGATAGTGGTCTCAATTTATGATTTGAGATTAGACCACCACCTCTTGAATCGTGGTTAAAATGCTTTCTATTCTACATGTAAAGCTTTTTTGGCCAACACCATTACAAACTATGTTTTAATCGTTTTTCATACTGAGTACAAGATGTTTCAGTGAGTGGCCTCGTGGTTAGGGTTTCGTTTCAAGTTCTTCTGTCACTCAAGATGGTTAACTAGTGGAATAGGAGGTGGGGGTCAGTCAAGTGATATGGTTCTAATCCCTGGTCATGATAAAATCATGTCTTTGTTGGTAACGCTTTGTTTATGTGTGTTTTTGTGGTACATAGATGGCCCCAACTGAAATGGAAGTGTTTGGATGTTTGGTGTTTTTACTGATGAGTTGATCTTTTTTTTCTCTATGTCGTTGCCTTGTTTTGTGTTCACAGACACCAAACGTATGCATGCTTCAGCTTGCTTAGCTTTTTTCCTTCATGCTGCACAGTTTTTGCTTTGGTACGTCTTTTCTGGTTTGACTTAGAAATGTAAACAAGGACAGCTTTTTGATTGGTTTAAAAGTGTGATGTTAGAATTCCACCCACTCAAATTTAACAAACACACCCTTTCTGTCTCTGCCACCCTCTCGTGGTTTTTGGACATGCAGATCAGGTATTTTAATAATGTCGGCTTCAAGATCTTTTTGAAATTAACTTGCTTTGTAATGAATGTCCCAGAAGTAGGCCTTGAAGATGTTTGTGCAAAACCATTGTGAGAAAGGTCATGGAACACACACACACACACACACACACAACTATTTAATCATGTGTCATGTAGGAGTTGGTCGGAATGAGACAAGGCCTGAATGTGTTTCGTGACTTTTGCTCTTTGGAAACCTGCTTAGTCAGAATTTCTACTTCACACAAAGGCTGAGGCAAACCTCAATTTCCTCACAAACTCAAATTGTCCTTGAGCATAACGTCTTACATTTGACAGTGGGATTCTGGAATTTTGACTTGCTTTGTGTTGACAAAATTATTTCCAGGCATTCCGGATCGCAGAGGAGGAGTTGGGAATTCCGGCCCTGTTGGATGCAGAGGACATGGTAGCTCTGAAGGTTCCCGATCGCCTCAGTATCCTGACTTATGTATCCCAGTACTACAACTACTTCCATGGACGTTCCCCTAGTACGTACACACACACACACACACACACACACACACACACACACAGACATGCACACAACATCAGAATTTAAATATTAACAGTAGAAATACATCTCTGTTGTCCCTTGCTCTTTGTGTGTGCTTTTAGTTGGAGGTATGGGGGGGATCAAGCGACCAGCAGAGGCTCCCACGGAGGCACCTTCGGGAAAGAAGAACCAGCCTGTGGTTGCCAAGGTGTTCCTGTCCTCCAAACCAGCTGCAGAGAACCTTGCTCCTCCTGCATCCTCTTTAATTCCGGCATCCAGACCCGTTAAACTTTCTCCTACACCAGCCCGCCCTGCAGCCCAGGTGAGACCTACTCAACCCTCTAACAAACCTTTCTCAAGGCCTGCTACCCTTCCAGACCGGAACAATGAAGTATGTTTTATTTCAACCCAACCCCCCCCCACCCCCCCGCTAATCCCTGTGTCTTGTCTCATCCCATTCTCATTGGTCCTCTCTACACCAATCAGGATGAGGTGTTGGTTGAGCGCTCCAATCAGACGGGCACTCTGAGTAACATGTGTGTGGTGTGTCAGACGCGGGTCCACCTGGTACAGCGACAGCTAGTGGGTGGGAAGCTCTACCACAGAAACTGTGCCAAGTATGAACAGCTCCTACAGTATAACCGAATGTGATGGGACTTGGACTGCCATAATGCTTCAACTTTTATGAGATTCACACAGGAGTTCACAATCCTTTTCTTTATTTTTTCCTCTCAGGTCTCTAGCATCGGTGCACTCAACAGCTCTTAGAGACTTGTCTAGCAATACTCCTGTATCCAAATACGTACCACATTCAGAACGCCCCCAAACCACTCCAGATCCCCCCAAACCTGCTGCATCTGCAACACCCGCTGCCTCCCAACCTGGTCCTAGCTGGCTGACCTCCAAGGTGGATAAATTCAAACCTTCAGCAACTTCCGCCACCAACCTTCCAGCGGCTTCTCCCAGGTCTATCACAGCTGCAGGCGCAAAAACAGACCCTCAAGACTTACCTAGTAAGACTCCTGTGTCCAAATACGTACCACATGCAGAGTGCCCCAAGCAGACTGTCGACCCCGCCAAACCTGCTGCATCTACAACACCTGCCGGCTCACAGCTTGGTCCTAGCTGGCTGACCTCGAAGGCGGATAAATCCAAATCCTCCTCCACCTCTTCTTCCAACCTTCCAGGGTCGTCTGCCAAGTCTGTCACATCCATACATTCCAATGCAGGCCATCAAGACTTGCCTAGTAAGACTCCTGCATCCAAATATGTCCCATATTCCGACCGCCCCAAGCAGAGTCTAGATCCCCCTAAACCTGCTGTCTCCCAACCTGGTCCTAGCTGGCTAACCAAGGCGGATAAATTCAAACCCTCAGCCACCTCCACCACCAACCCTCCAGCAGCTTCTCCCAGGTCTGTCACAGCGGCAAACTCCAAAACAGCCTCTCAAGACTTGCCCAGTAAGACTCCTGTGTCCAAATACGTTCCACATTCAGACAAGACAAAAGCGACTGTTGACCCCGCCAAACCAAATGTAGACCCCCTGAAACCAGCAGGATCTTCAACACCTGCTAGCTCTCAACTTGGCTTCAGCTGGTTGACATCCAAGGCTGACAAACCCAAACCCTCTGCCACCTCTTCCAACGACCCTCCAGCATCCTCTCCCCTGCCAGCCACCACACAGATCTCCTCCCTAGGCACAGGGGGCGGAAAGTCACCTGGCTCCACCACCACCACCATTACAACTACCACCTCCCCCCAACCTACCCCAGCTCCCAGGACATCCATCAGCACAGCCAAAACCCAGGAGGCCCGCCTCAAGTTCTTCCAGAGTGGACCGGAGACCACGTCTACTGTTGAGGCAGAGGATCAGAAAGTGCCCCCAAACAAAGGGCCGAATATGGAGGCCCAGGGCCTTGGGATAGGCAAGAGCACGGTAAATGTGGCAGAGGTGAAGGAAAAGTTTGGCGGCAAGGATGTGAGTGTGACCATGGCAACCGGTGGAACAGGGGCTAAAGTGTCTGGTCCTGTCAAAGTGGCGTCGAAAGAAGAATGTGGCAACAGTAACGGCAGCTCCAAGACGCACACATCAGCGATAGTCATCTCTAAGAAAGGGACCGAAGTGACCAACAATAACAATGAGAGTCTAGCTCCATGGATCACAGTGGAGCTGAAAAAGACAGACAAGTCAGGGTAGACACACACACACACACACACACACAAACCCATTGCCATATATTTCCTATAAAAGTAACAACATCCTCAAGCCTAAATATAGGATTGCAGCATATACCGAAGTAGCAATTTGGATTTTTACTGGTTAAAAACATGCTACCAGATAAATTAACGTTCTTTCTTTACTTTCCCAGGCCTGTTTCGGGAATCCCACCTAAAAATGGAAGTGAAGGGACCAGAGGTCGCGTGAAGCTTAAAGCTGACATGTCGCTCCTAGACGACCTGGAAACAACCCCAAGCCCGCCTAAAGCCAGCAAAGGTGGATTTTGGTCGAAAACCCAGGACAAGGGTTCTTCAAAACCAACCGCAGCATCCTCTACCCCTTCTGGTAAAGCACAGTGTCCCAATGGCTGTATACCTTGACATTGGATTCATCGATAGGGATTTGAGAGTAAACGGTCCATGTATTAAAAATGGTTGGCGGATCCTCTTTTTTTCCCTTGCAGTACCAGAGGCCAATAGCAACCCTTTAGATTGGAGGTCTATGCTCAAACCTGTCGCCAAGGAAACAAAGTGAGATTTTACCTTAACCCCGCCCCTTGGGGCCCCATTATACTTTTCACCAAGCCCCCCCTCATTATTTCACTGTGCTATGTACTGTGGCCCCTCTCACGTTTCCGTCTATCCCTTTGTCCCACCCACCCTCCCCTCTGGGCTCCCTCTTTGTCACTAGTGAAGCTGGAGGCATGGTCACCTGGGTGGGCTAGCACAATGGCCACTCACTCACTCACTTACTTGCACGGGGACGTCTGGCACTTGTCCTTTCCACTCCCTTCCTCCTCGCATCAGTCCGTCCATTTGTCTGTCCGTTTATTCGTCCTTCAGGTGTAACTTACCGGCCCCTCCAAAAGTCCCGTGGAGTGTGACTAGCTGTCGAAGAGTTCCGACTCGCCCGCTCTATCACACCACGGAGAGACCCGCGGGGTGTCGCGTTTAAAGGCGACACGCGCAACATGTTTTTAGTGATCAGTTCCCCTCCTCAGATGACCATTCCCCCTCCTTACGCTTAACAAAGAGGTGAGAGAGAGAACATGAGAGACGGCATCGAGTAAAGGATTATATACAGCCATAGCATCCCCCCTCTCTTCCCCTCTAAAAAGATCATGCCGATATTTATTTTCATACTTATTTCCTTCTTCTCACAGTTTTGCTTTTCATTTCTCCTCGCGGCCACAGATCGGTCCTGCCATCGCCAGACAGTAAACAGACAGACTTTGCGTCCAATCCTAGAAAGTCCCAGGATTTCCAGCCTGCTACAGCTTCTTCCTCCACTCCTCGACCCAGTCCCAGTCAGCCAAGCACATGGGGTAAAGAGGGTGGACTTACACACACACACACACACACACACCTCTTATGAAGGAAGTTATGTCGTGGTTTGACACAAATGATTTTCAAAAGTCCGCGGTTAATGGCTAACCTGTGATTGTTTAAATCCTGGTCTATTCTAATGCATGTTATCAAGCTGTGCAAAGTATAAACATATAAATCCTGCTGGGGCCTCCATGTGCGTTTAATGCTTTCATGGACTGTAATGACGTGACAGAGAGAGATAAGAACACTCAACAGGATCAACTCATCAGGAGGGAAATAAATTCACTTTTTTATTGATTGGGCTTATGGCAAGCTAACATAACAAAAAACTATGGAATTGTCCAAAAACAATGTTTTATGATGTGTGTTTTACAACAATACATAGAGATTAAGCTGCTAAATCAAATTGTTAATGTTGAACTATGGTCTCAACTAACTTTGTGTGTGTGTTTCAGGACTTCTGAATGGGACGAGCTCTTCCACAGCTAACAAGTCCAAAATGGAGATCGCACCCTCCAAGGTAGGACGCTGTCCGGCAGATTTGGAGAAGGAAAAGCGCTTGTCTATAAAAACCTTGGTTTGAGAGTTTTTAAAAATACCTGTTGTCAGGTCAAGCTCTGCTTTGCCCACAGACTGACATGGGTGGTGTGTTTGTGCATTCTGTGTGTGTATGGGGGCAGACCAAGCAGGACTACATCCCTAAGGAAGACATCTTGAGAGAGCTCCAAGAGATTGAAGACAATTTGAACGAGTTGGAGATGAGGGGCGTGGAGCTAGAGAGACAGCTTCGCAGTGAGGAAGGTGAGGCAGTCACTCGCTGCCACTGGTTTATTCTATTCATGACATGACAAGGCACCATAACAAGGCACTATGACAAGGCACCAGTTAGGGATGGCAGGGTAACCATGGGCAGGGGGAGGAGTCAAGAATCTGGGCTAAGGGAAGGTTACTGACTACCTCTGTGACCAGTGGTTACTGTAAACTAAATGTGCGTGCGTGCGTGCGTGCGTTTTTGTGTGTGAGGTAGAAGACGACTCTGTGATGGATGAGCTGATGACGGACTGGTTCAGCCTGATCAGAAACAAGCAGTTAGCCATGAGGCGTGAGTCTGAGCTGGTCTACATGTAAGTGCAACCTCATCCTCCTCCATTACACCATTCAAGACGTGAGGCTGACACTGCCTTTTACATGAGGTGGATTATTATTATCATTGTTACTACTGTTTACAGAGCGAAAACACAGGACCTGGAAGAACAGCAGCCAAGTGTTGAACAGGAGCTTAGAAAACTCATGGATACACCAGGTGTGTGTTGGTGTGGGTGTGTGTGTGTGTCTGAGAAACAGAATTGGAACCAAGAAAATAAACCTATTATAAAGCTACAGTAGATGTTTGTTAATAGCTTCTATGTAAATGATTATGGCAGAGCGCCTCAAGACATCCTGGGACAAGAGGAGGGAAAAGGAGCTGATGGACAAGCTGGTGGAGATAGTCAACGACCGAAACGCCATTGTTGATGGGCTGGATGAGGACCGACTAAGGTGTGCCAGCTACTTTTCACTGTCTATATGGTAGCCCTTCAGTCGCTATATTTCACTGTCTATGTGTTAGCCCTTTAATTGAAATATTTCACTGTCTAAATGTTAGCCGCCATTTCGTCGCTTCTTTTCACTGTCTAAATATCAGCCATTTAGACGCTACTTCTTGAGGGGGACCCCACACTGGTTAGAGTTTTTTATTTTTCATTTTAATGGCAACATGTGCATTGTATTTACAGAAAGAGCTTCTTACTCTATAGGCCACTGCACCTGGCATCTGTCCAAGAGCCCCTGTTAACATCTCCTATCTATGTGTCTGTGTCTATCCCCCCTCACTGTGTGTCTGTGTCTACCCCCCCCCCCCTCTTTGTGTCTGTGTCTATCCACCTCCTTGTGTGTCTGTGTCTATCCACCTCCTTGTGTGTCTGTGTCTATCCACCTCCTTGTGTGTCTGTGTCTATCCCCCTCCTTGTGTGTCTGTGTCTATCCCCCTCCTTGTGTGTCTGTCTACCCACCTGTCTGTGTCTACCCCCCTCCTTGTGTGTCTGTGTCTATCCCACCTGTCTGTGTCTATCCCACCTGTCTGTGTCTATCCACCTCCTTGTGTGTCTGTGTCTATCCCATCTGTCTGTGTCCATCCCCCTCCTTGTGTGTCTGTGCCTACACCCCCACCCCCCTGTGTGTCTGTGTCTATTCCCCCCTTCCCTGTGTCTGTCTATATACCCCCCTCCCTATGTGTCGGTGTCTGTACCCCCTCCCTGTGTGTTTGTGCCTGTCCTGTGTGCTTATCTGTGATCCTCGCAGGGAGGTAGAGGAGGATGAGGAGCTGAACAAGTTGATGAAGAACTTGGGTAAGTCTTCGCAGGCTGTAGATCACCCTCCACCCCCCCCCCCCACCACCCACCCCCACCCCCCAGGGTTCATCCTGTCACCTAGACTTAGTCAGCCTGTCGGATTAATCCTACGGACCATTCCATGAGTCTCCCATCTAATTGAGGACTATTTGTTATGGTGGGCTCTTATTTTAGAGTAAGAGAGTGTTTGTGTTTTATAGTGCTATGTTTGCATCTCATTTGATGCGATAACCACTAATGGGAAAAAGGCATGTGACAAATGCCCCTCCACCCGCTTTTTTTTCTCACCAAAACTCCTATTAGCCAAATGGATAACATAGCTAGTTACTTTGACCCTTGATAGATTTAAGTTAAAAAGTCTGCCTCATTTGCAATTCATCACGGCGAGTGCGCGTTGAAAGGGAGGGCGTTTATTAAAGTTCAACCAAAGGTCTTTGTGTTTGCCGTGAGAGAATGTCCATTTAGAAAGCTGTCCCGCCCAAAGGCTAAAACACTGGGCCTTTTAGATTTAACATATTCCTAAAGTTCCACCGAAATGTGCGTCAAAGGTTTGGCCATCCATTCGTGAATGTGTGGGGTCAGAATAATTGATCTTGTTTACACGGCTGTTATATCACTACTTTCACACCACCTCATGGCTAGCCTGCAGGGCAGGGCCAAAAACAATCGATGTTATTCCGGACTGTGCACAGCAGCTATGTTAGCCTTTGTTATTAAGGTAATCCAAGTGTGTTGTGAACAAACCCATTCAAACAATATCTCTCCATCTAACTTCAGCTGTCTTATCTCTTTCTTTCTTTCTGACAGAACTAAAGAAAGACAAGCCAAAGAAAAAAAAGTTTTTCAATTGGGGGGGCAAGAAGGAGGATTGATCCTGGGGGGAGCCACTCTGGGACTGACATGCACGCCAACGTCTACGGTCTGGTGCTGGGGTTTTTTATGAATTTTTTTTCTTGTTGTGGCTGCTGTCGTTGCGACAGACTTTGTGCGGGTGAACTGCTTCAAACACAAATGACAAACTA
>JAVQJS010126226.1:0-11004 GCA_036024795.1 Galaxias rostratus | reverse complement strand
TGTGGAGAGAGAGAGAGAGAGAGAGAAAGGTATGCGGGAAAGTAAAGCCCATTTCGGTGCAGAATCTATCTCCAGAGGCTGAAGATGGCTGAGCCGATAGCAGAAAGGGGGGGTGGGAGACGAATGAAAAACGAGCGCAATAAAACATAATCAGAGACAGTGAGGACGGGGGGATTACCTCGCCTGCTTCACTGGAGTATGTAATTGGGGTAAAGAACACCATGACACGCACACAACAACACGGCACAATGTGGCAAGGAGATGCGGCGTTGATACCGTGAATTAGCGACAGCCGATGAAGGGGCCGATAACTGCGTGTGCGGGGGTGGGGGTGGGGGTGAGTGGGGGTGGGGGGAGGTGTGTAAGGGAGGTGGTGGAGGCGTAGAACACCGTGGCGGGGTGAAGATGGCAACGTCGAAACGCCATTGTCGCGTGCGATGAGATGAGACGGAGAGGTGTTGCGGCGCCGTCTGAAGCCTCTCGCGTACACCGCGGCAGGTGAGCCTCGCGTCCCGCCGAGCGCAGCGCGCCGGCGACGCTGCATGGCAAGTAGTGTCCCCGGGACACGCAGGGTCCACAGGGCCTCTGGTGCTCAGGTTGATTATGCGCCGGCTAGCTCCCAGGCGCTAACCACAGCTTTTCATAGTCACCGGTTGTGTAAACAAAGCTTTGATTAACCGGTCTTTGCCGTGACCCCGATCTCGCTAAAGAGCCTTCGCTTTTGCTTGCCTTTGCACAGGTACTGGAGCCGGCGAGGTCATCAGTCACACTGCCATAATTAACTGGCTGGCCGGGAAACGCACCTTTAGGATACCATTAACCCCTGCTCGTCTAACGAGACCCTGCAAACAGCGGCTAAATACACAGGCAAACACATCTGTGAGTCCAGAGAGAGAGGGAGGGAGAGAGAGAGAGAGAGAGAGGAAAGGACTTCCATGTGAGATGAGAAAGAAAAAAGGAAGAAAACGCGCTTTGCTCAGGATCCCTCTGTAATTGCCCAAAGTCCACATGCATGAATCTTTTAGTAGAGGCTGTCGTTCTGATAAAGGACAAGACGTTGGAGGGCTAGGCGGGCCCGTGGCCATCCCCTCCCCCCGTGGGTGTAGCGTGTCCGGACCGACGAGAGGGAAGCGACTGAACAGGGTTATCTCCATGGACGGGCGCTTCGCACAATTCCAGGGAGGCCAACCGAAGACTCTGCTCTGCCAATGAACCTCAACTCAGACAGATCTCTGCATAGTCCCATCTATTTATGGAAGGGGGGTGGGAGGAGGGACAACAAGAGCCTTGGAGCCCGATCCACGTCTCAGTTTGTCCGGGATGACCTGCTTCCCGATAACCTCTCTGGTGTGTCCTTTGAGTCGTTTTGAGGAGGCAGACGAGGTAGGGGGGATCAGCCCAATCAGGAGCCAGGGACACGTCCATCCAGATGGATCCCTGCTGATGCGTTAGCAGGTCAGAGCCTCCACTCCACCCGACTCTCACCTAGCCCTACACGGGGGATCCAACACCAGCAGGGACAACCACCGGCTTGGTCCTCAGAGACGTATCCAACCACCCCGCACACACACACACACCTCACACCCTTTTGACTGGATATTGGGCCTGCAGTGGGAGGTGCCCCATTACTCCCTGCTTTGTATGTGTGTGTGTCAGAGTGTGTGTGTGTGTGTGTGTGTGTGTGTGTGTGTGCGTGTGTGTCAGGGCGAACCACGGCGTGTCCCCGCTCCACCAACGGCGTGAGTGCGGGGGAGACGTGTTGTGTCGCGGCGGCCGACCTCTGGCGGGGAGTCCCGGCGGGCGTCTTGTTCGGGATGCGGGGCCGACCGCGGAGGTAATAATGGAGTTATTAATATGCGTGTCGGTCCCATTAACCTTGCCGTATAGGGAGGCCGCGACAGTGGACAGAGTGCGGCTCTCTTATTACCAGATATGTGAGGCCGTTTAAGGCGCGCGGGGCGGGGGGGAATGTCCCAGCAATTGGTTCAGGCGCTGCGCGCTCACGTCAACCGTAGAGCACCTCGGCCGCGCACGCGTGTTTCCCTCGGGGGGAGCCCAGGTTGTGTGAAGAAAAAGGCCAACAGATGGTTTCCGACCAAGTGTGTGTTTGAACGCATGTAGGGCAAGGGGCTAGTGGTGGGGTGACTGGTTGCGCTCGGCGAGGCAACGGGGGTCTCGAGGACGCCGCGCGTGACACGGCGAGTGCCAGACGGCCGGGTTTCCTTCCCCGCCGGTGGGAGCAGAGGCGCTCCTCAGCTATTCCAGACACATCCAGCGTTGCATAATGGTCTCGTGTTCCCAAGTGGTTTGACTGGTACGTCCCTTAGCAAAATAAATGCCATATATCTGGCATTTTGTATGATTGCAGAGACAGCGCCTGCACTGCTAATGTGCATAGTGAACGAGGGAGGGAATGGTTTTTGCTCTTGGATGAACCGACTGTCTGCACCAGCTCTCACTGACTGCGGCGGGACGACTTGATTCCTGATAAGCCAAGCACTTAACTCCTTGCCGCTAATGAGACTCCTTATGGCAGAAAGTCTGTACTCAGTGTTCTCTAGGCCCCATCCGAATGAATGCCTTCACCCGAGTCGTGTGCTTGCGAGACCGTTCTTATAGAACAAGTGGCTGCGTCTGGTCTGAAAGTGACCCCATAACCCCCCCCCCACCCCCCCAGCACGCTTCCCCTCCTTTTGCCCAGTGCACACCGAAGCGGCACAATGGACGTGGGTTTCGGTGCTTTTGCTCCGGCTCCTCGTTGTTACACCGGCTCTCTCGCTGCGTCCCCGACCCTCCCCCTCGAGACGCCCGCCCTTAACAGCTAGAGTGCGCGGATGCTCGCGGGTCTCACTGCCGCACGCAGGCGAGGCCCTAACAGCGGGGCCCCAGCCTGCACTCAGAGAGAGCGGGAGAATGAGGTCAACGGAATAATGAGTCTTCCATCTGAAGTTCTCCATCTCTGAGCATGGGCCCAGCCAGCGAGGCAGCGCTCTCACACTGCGCAGGCTCAGACACACACAGGAGAGCCCGCTTACGCCGAACACTGTTTCTGGTCAATGAGGAGGTGTGTTTAAAGGACTGAACTCGTTCTGTTGTGTGTGCTGTTGATTGACGTTTAAAGGGGACGGGAGCGGCTCCCAACGCCAGCCGAGTTTGCAGCTTGGGAAGTGTCGATACGGGAATGGATGCATGGATGAACGTAGGGGATGTCTGCCGCTGAGTTGAGGATCATGTTTACACTACAGAAACAACAGACAGCAGAAACTGAAAGGAAAAAAAGTATTTCCTTCACATTTGACACACTTCATTTTTAGACTGTCACACACTATGGATTGAAATAAAAACATTGCATTTCACTTTATTTCAAGGTCCCTATATATTCTGGTCATTAACATTGTATTCGATATCCTCCAAGATACTCTGGAAATCACATACTATTGACATTCACATACACCCTGCATCTTGGCCAGTAAAACTATATTGGAATAAGCAATGTTCACTTTGATGTATAATATTGACTTCAAATGTCACGTGAGGTCCATGTATGCTACCCCATTCTACCTTTTCCTGATGTACGCTGATGCCATGTCCATGAGATACATATTTGACTAAATGAAATATTACAAACATACCACAATAAACCAATCAACAAAACATTATATATTTATCCAATGCATTATACTGTATGTCTACACAGTGTAGACAGAAAGCAGGTGAGAGACTTGATAATGATTCTAACCTGATCAAATGCTTCACAATCATCCCCATGGTGCATAATACACATTTGAAAACGTGGAGTAAAGCGCAATTTATTAGTCCCATTGGTCTTAATGTCTGGAATAGTAACAACCCCAAGCAAAGCAACTCCCACCATCAAATACCAATATATTAATTCACCGCCCTAAAGAAAATGTAATTAAGGAAAAATCAATGACAGTGGTAGAACTCCTTCCAACTTCTGGCCCGATCTGAAACTTTTCGCCGCCATCTGTTCACCCCGGTCAAAGAAGTCTTAATAACACCTCACTGTCAATACAGCTTGATCATGATGGATTCAAGAGAGGATTAATCAAGCCTGCCTGATTGAGAAAACACATGCACTGTCTGCCCCACATTTGTCATGTCTGATGTAGTCGGCTCCCTCTGGTATACAGATCAATTTTGATTACGGCTGTCACACTGAAAATAGCTCACAAAGTTATCTCTGGGTGTGATAAAGCTGCGCTGTGAGACAGATGGGCCGACACCATGCTTCAAAATACTTTTTAAATGGTCGGCGTTCTCGTTCGTGGCTTGAATCGAAACGTCTGGATCTTCAGGTGGTGTAACTCTCGTTTTAATACCCCCACCAGTCAAGGTCCGGTTTCCCCCCGTCACTCTTGTGAGTGTCTTGTGTCTCCATATTTAAGTGACTTCTATACCTTGTTGTGAGAGCTTGGTTAACGCGATGTTGGCTTCATTGTGAAATGGACAGGCACAAAAGCAGAGAGTTTTTATGACTTCAGACATCCAATCTGACTTTTGTTTTTACGTACTGCAGATGCCGTTCGTGAGCTAAAGTGACTCGGTGGCAAAAAATGTATTGGGTGCTAGGATACTGTGGCCCAACATTACGTAGCTAATTGCCCTTTTCCGACACCTTCATTATTTCTTAATGGAATTGGGGGTCTGCTGGCCAGATAAAGGTCACATCAATACAGCCAGTGCAGACTTAATGGGGATATAGTGTGTGTGTGAACGTGCGCGCGCGTGTCTGTGTGTGTGTGTGTGTGTGTGTGTGTGTGTTGTTGGTGTGACCGAGTCATTCGTTGACTGACTGGTGGAAAATAGACTGCTCAAATGTAGCTGTGATGGTGTTCATAAGGGCATTGAAGGGTGGGTTGGATAAACATCACATTCACATACTGAAAAAGGCAAATGTGCCGGACAATTTTGCCTTTCCATCAAATTTATTTAAGCATCAAGTCTTTTCTTACAAGACTAGGTGTCACATATGGGTCCACATTAATCATGCCCTATTTGTATTGATCACAGGAAATCAGAGAACTCAACCAATATATTGTAAGACAGAAACATGTTGTATATAAAAACCATAAGTAATAAATCTTTACCATGTCACAGACAATCAGTTGTAACGGCTGCACATTCCAAAAGTAGAACTCACTCTTCTATAATGCTTGAAAATATACATATTAGAATAGATTCGGCCGCACTCACTGTTGGGGAATTCCCCTCCCCTCTTTGACAAAACACTAATGGAATTTCATTCCGGCATGCATTGCTGAACTGGGAAGAGCAACACAAGCATTTAGTGGTATCTCACCCACCATCCAATTAGTGGCATATCATAACACAATAACCCTACGAATCTTCTCCCAAACCCAATTACTGAGCTATTGCGCCACAATTGCTGGGAGAAATCTCACCAATCATTCCAATTACGACAATATCACAAAGGATTATAGAAATTTCATTTCCTGTCATCATACTCCTCGCAAGCTAGCAGAACATCAGGCGCATGCAGCAATTTCCCGCACCTATTAGTCAAAGACCTAATGGTAGAGGAGGAATATTTTTGATTTCAACGCTCTCGGCTAGTATCTTTAGGGATCAAATCATCGGCAAAGTGTCCTCCTAACTGAGTCCTTACTGTCAGATTGCACGGCTCATATGGACTGTGTATCACTGGAGAATCCTACTGGTATCTTCACAGCTGGAACAGCTACTGTACCATGCGGCGGTGTAAAGAATAAACCAAAAATGGAAATTGCGCCCCATCTCTTCATGGCAGGAGCACACCACTGGGATAGGCTGTGTGAAGAGGGCCAGTGGAGCACCATGCACGGTCTACCTACTGGGCGTCAGGATAGATTGCTCTCCCAATTATCTTGTTTCCCAAAATGGCGTGACACTGAAAGCGGGTTATTTGACTCCAGAAGGCTGGCAACTCTGAGGGGACGCGTTCGCGATGTGACGGCGACGTGAAGGCTCAGCAATCACGAGGCCACTCATTGTAGCGGTGGCTGCGCCGCAGTGTAGGCGAATCTTATTAGAGGTGGGCAGCCTCTCCGGAATGACTCCCTAACGAGTGGAATATCACATTAGCGCCAGCTCCTTAACGCAGCCATCTCACACCAAACAAGTGACCCTGAAACAGTTTTACCACTCCCACTCGCCAGGATATTACCCAAACACTGCTTTTTATTGGCAGGATAAGACAGCGTTTTTATTTTGGGTTTTATTTCATCTAATCATCTGTCTGTGAAATCAATCCATCTCGATCGCTGCCTGTTGCGGGTCTTTGCGCCCCACCTCCTCCTCCCCCCTCCCTCCCTCTCGCCATCTGTCTCCCCTCCCCGCTGCTCCCAGCAAACCTCCTTCAATCATATTTTTTTTTCTCGCGCTCTCTCCCTCAGCTCTTCGTCACTCTCTGGCCTGTCCACTTTCATACACTCTCCATTTCTCTCGTTTGCTCCCCCTGACTCGGGGCTGGATTACGTGTACATAGCGGTGGACACATATTGCATGTAATGGCCTTCTCCGCGTGTTAATCAGGGCTTGATGGCGTGGGGGGGGGGGGGTATTGTAGCATTGCGTTGTAGGATAATTGGAGTGCGGTGGCTCCTGAGCCGGCGATTGGACGGCGGCGCGTTCCCGTCTCAGCCACTGACCGACCCTCATTATCACGGCACGCTGCTCGCCGAACAAAACCACCACCCACCCACATGGTCGGTCACTGATCCCTGACAGGAATACAAATCACGCGGGACCCAGGCAGTCTAGGCATCTTCGTTGCCGGGGGGGGGGGGGGCGACGACGGCTACGTGAAGACCTTGACTGTTCCATTTTGCTCTCCATGGAAGAAGCGGGCAACGGGGGGGAAACTAGTCGGTGCTCCCCTTGTCCCAGTTCCTCCATCACCCGACCCGTCTCCTGTCCCCGCTGTAGGACGTAGGGATCGCCATTTCTCCCGCTCTCCCTTTTCCAGCCCTCGTCCTCTTTAGGCTCTGCCAGAAGTGTGCGAAAGGGGAGCTGCTGAAATATTTATCGATCTGTTTTATTTATTCCCCTCTCTCGCATGCTGCCCTCCTCTCTCCCGCCCGCCGCCGCCAAAACACCTCCGGCTCGGAGACATGTCAGAGGCTGGAGCTGGGATTAAAATCCACAACATGAAACTATTATTGAGCATCTGTGTGTTTACTCCTGTAAACAACACAAGAGGTGCCAGGACGGAACAGAGCTGGAAGCAAAGGGAGAAAAAAAAAGAAAAAGAAAAACAGACAACAGAACATTCTATCGAGGGGTTAGATAGTGTAGTTGAAGACTTCACTACGGTACGTAGGTCTCATGTTAAGGCGGAAGGTTGAGGTGGCTACTCCAAAAATCGAAAGTGACGGAGAAGTTGCTGCACACGTGTGGGACTTTCTCGTTGTAGTAGCCATGGCAACAATGCCGGCAGCAGTTAAGATAACAATGGGGACAGTATTAGTATTCTGCTAAATGGATTCACGCTGATGAATCCCGACGTTATCTCAGCCTAATTAAAGGGCTTGTGTGCTATCGGATCCCACTGGTAAATATTACCACACAGCTAGCGAGGCTTCGTGGCGAGGCCACTCCAACAGACCACAATGCCGTCCAATGTCATGTTTCTCTCCCTGCCTTCTGTTGCTGCGCAAGTGGACAGACTTTGACATGCCCCTACAATAACGAGTGGGAAACTGCAGAGACGCACGCACACACACACACCCACATGCACACACACACACACGGCCCATCACCAGGCATGACCAGCATTATTGCCTAAGCCTTTTCCATTGATTTGCCGGCGAGCTCCTTGTCTCGGGATAATGAGGACAGGGAGAGAAGCAGGACCCCGGACCCTCTCGGCTCCCCCCGGACCAGCCGCCTGCGCTAATCTGAATTGTGTTTCCAACGATGCAAACTCCTTCACACACAAAAAGACCAGAGAGAGAGAGCGATACCGTGAGAGAGAGAGAGAGAGAGAGAGAGAGAGAGAGAGAGAGAGAGAGAGAGAGAGAGAGAGAGAGAGAGAGAGAGAGCGAGTACGTATTTATTTTCTTCGTCTTTTTCCTTTTTTCCTCTCTCTCTCCCTCTCTCTCCGTGTCCTCAAGGTTGCATCTCGGCGGAGGTTGTGTTGATGAATGCAAACACTCCGCCCACGCTTAGCCTACATTTCTCCACACACTCCTAAAAAAGAAAAAAAAAGAGAAAAAGGAAAGAAAAAAAGCAACCCCCCCTCCCCCTTCCACGAGTATACACGGCAGCTCCAGAGTGTGTGTGTGTGTGTGTGTGTGTGCGTGGTCACCGATCGATCCCCACTCAGCCTTGGAGCCGCGTGCTTTCACCGCTCGGCACGGCAGGCTCTTCACGAGCCGACGGCATTCATGGGAGGAACACTCCAGCCCCCTTTGCAAGGTCACGCGCACAATGGCCCAACGGTGGCACGGATTCATCTCGGCTTTTTAATCATCATCTCCATGGGCTCCGTAATGTCGTGCTCGCAGGAAGGTTATCCTATGTGCGGCAGAAAAAGGTTTCTCTGCAAGTTGGTGCCTGGCCGTGCTAAAAGTTTGCAGATGATGATGATGATCTACACAGAGTAAGTTTCTGTACGGAAAGAGATATGGATTGATTAAAATTGTTTCATTCCAGTTTGGTCAATTGAGAGATTGTTTTGTTACTACAAAGGCACTGAGTAATTACAACAGAATGATTCATAATAATGTATGTTCCATAAATTAACCTTCATCCACCTTATATTTTGCCATATTCATTTTGTGTATGCTTATATCTTTTGTAAGCAGACATCAGAAGAAAGAACAGAACGACAGAAAAGACTCCCAAGTTGGTCACGTTTTGCCAGGGAGCCGTTCCAAGAGCCCCCTCCCTCCTCGGATACCTGATACGGGTTGAAAGTGGCTCCCGGCCCCCCTCACAGACAGCTGGTGGGGCAGTAGAAAGGCCCAGACTCGCAGGCCTGATGGAGGGGCGAGGATTAGGATGACAAAGGCATGTGAATTACAGGTTCAACATCCCAGGAATCAAGGATAGGGCCCACGCCCTGCTCGGCCCTCGGCCTCCAGGGCTTAGACGCAAGGATCCCCGTGACACCACGCCCCCACCACAGGAGTGCATCCCTGTGACACCACCATCTCTGTGACCCCACCACCCCAAAGACAGGAGACTATCTACATGACACCACCACCCCAAAGACAGGAGACCATCTCTGTGATACCACCACCCCAAAGACAGGAGACCATCTCTGTGATAGCACCACCCCAAAGACAGGGGGCCATCTCTGTGATACCACCACCCCAAAGACAGGGGGCCATCTCTGTGATACCACCACCCCAAAGACAGGAGACCATCTCTGTGATACCACCACCCCAAAGACAGGAGACCATCCCTTTGATTACCGCCCTACCAAAGAACTCATGCACACACTTGCAGAGCTAGGCGTAGACAGAGCAACACACAGACACAAGAACACACACACACACATGCATGCACACATGCACACACACGCACACACACACACATACACACACACACACACACACACGCGCGCACACACACACACACACACACTCCATTGACCTCGGTTCACTTGACTTGGTAACAACAGGAAGAAATCTGATCTCTCTGGTTTGGGCCGAAACTGGGTGTAGATGGTACCTCTCACTAGGTAGAAAGCAAAGATGTTCGCCGTGCAGTGTCACAAAGAAAGCATCGACAGCGTGTGGCCCTTGTGTCCCTCGTGACTAAATCAATAACCTTCACTCACAAACGGAAGGCTCTCGGGGACGGCGTCCATCTTGTTTTTGTATGCGGCATCTGCCACTTGTTCACCCACAATGTCTCTTGGGTTACACACACAGCGTGTGTGTGTGTGTGTGTGTCTGTACGCGGTTGTTAAAGGATTAGTGGTGTCTTTTGTCGCCATAGTTTCCCCCTCCAATCACATGTCAAGGCCGCTGTCAGACACTCCTGTTTAAGATGTGTCAATCATGACCACGTTGTTGGGCCGCCATGGACATGTATGTAAACAAAAAAAGAGAAAGAAAATAGAGAAAGAAAGAGAGTAAAGGGCCTTCTAACATGTTCAACTCTGAGACACAGAGAGAACCATTCATGAAACATTAGGAGAGAGCTGAGAGACGTCGGACCCTGAGAAGATGGAAAACTCAGGTTGTCAGGTTTTGGTTTATATATATATTAATTATTATATATTAATGAAAGTACCACAACCTTCTCTGTACGCAACTGTAGCTGTGAGGCTTCACAGGTTAATGAACGGAAGTTGGAGAAAAAGAGAAAGATAAGGACAGTAGACATAGAGAGAGGGAGAGAGAGAGGACAGGTAAACCCGGCTCGCCCCTTGATTGCCCGGCCTAGGCGTCTACCAAAGCCTGTTGAAGTGTCCCTTGTTCACTCTGTCAGAGGCACAGGCGCTACATCACACTCAGATACTCCCAAAGTGCGCAAATACAATCCACCCGCCCCCCCCCCCCCACCCCCCCATGACCACCGGATTGGTTTACAGCTGATTGACAGGGGCTTTGCACCCGTCACCAGTCAGAAGAGACAGAAGAGCAGGCAGGGTCCAATCGGATGCCCCGTCATTCCCACCGTCACACTGGGGAGAGGTGATGCCTTGTCACCTCCACAGTGCCAGAGGTAGAAGGGAAATGTAGGAACATCTCAACAGTTTTGTGTGCAATTCTAGATCATTGTAGGTCCACCACCAAACGGAAGAACGCACAGGGCCAGAAGTTTACTGAGTTGTTTGTGCGTCTTTGTGCATTAGGAAAAGCGCTATATAAATGTCATGAATTATTATTATTATTGTTCAAATACAGTCTGAGGGGCGGCACGGTGGCGCAGTGGTTAGCACTGTTGCCTCACAGTAAGAAGGTCCTGAGTTCGAATCCCACCTGAGGGCCTTTCTGTGTGGAGTTTGCATGTTCTCCCCGTGTTAGC
>JAVQJS010126214.1:0-12544 GCA_036024795.1 Galaxias rostratus | reverse complement strand
ATTTTAAATTGGTGGGGAATTTGTTACAAAACTGTTTTTTTTTTCTTGGTTAAGGTTTTTTTTTTTTTTTTGCAATTAATCTATCCCCCCCCCCCCCCCCCCTAAGTCCAACAGCTCGGTTTATGCCTTGTATAATGATGGTCCGCCAATTCTGGACTACGAAAAAGGCTATGGGCACACTAAAGGTATTCATTTTGATCTCTGTCTGCTCACAGATAAAAAAAAAACACAGAAATCCCTTTGCTTTTGTAACACTTTTAGTATGATTAACTACGCATCTGCCATAACTAAAAGGAAACATGCAATGACTCTACAGAATTTAGCTAACCAATGCAACGGTGGAATCAAGGGGAGGTTTAGGAGCAAAGACCACCCATCTGATAAGTCATATTGACATTAGATCATTGACTCCCCAGCCACTGTCTTTCTTTAAAAAAAAGTCAGCTTTGGGCTGCATATTGATGTACAAAAACTGTATAACTGTAAAAGGTTTGTTTATATTTCACAGGAGTGATGCTCTTTGACCACACACAGGGTTTCTGGTTGTCCCACAGTATTCCCCGTTTCCCATCGTTTCCTGAAAGGGGCTATGTGTACCCCTCCTCTGGCAAGGTTAATGGTCAAACAGCGCTCTGTATCACATTCAGATACAAACAGTTTTTGCAAATAGGTAAGAAAGAGCTATGCCTGGATCCTATTTGTCTATAAGTACTTACTCTGATCCATTCCCAATTGCATACGGTTGATATTTTAGTATTATAAACTGGTTTAGATCATTTTTTGTGTAACAACAGTTAGAATTGGTTCCTCAATTGACATTAAAATGATCTTATAATTGAACGTTAAATTGCAGATTACAAAAGGTCAGTTCCTCTCCCATTGTCTTCCTTATAGTCCAGCAGCTGGTTTACCTCATTCCACGGGTATATAACTGCTCTGTGCCTGCGGCTTTTCGGGATGAAATGGAGCCATTGGCACAGTTCTGTGAGGGTTCAAAACCACTCCTGGTCTCTGATAAGAGAAAGGATATTCTTATATCTGCAAAGGGGGAAAAATTCGTCAGTTTTGCAAAGTCAGAGCATTTTGTTGATGGTTAGTTTTTTCTTTTGTGTCATGCCGCAAACTTTTTACTTAAGAGAAATTAAAGTAAACGTTTGTGTCTCTAAATTATTTAATTAATAATTATTTTCAATATACTCGTGGAATCCTAACCCTCTGCAGTCTGATCTTTGACCCCTTATTGATTTTGTCTCAGATATCTACACCGGCTGGGTGGCACAATCGCTGGGCACCGATCTCCTGGTTGAAACCTGGCAACGACCTGTTCATGAGCTTTCCTCTAACTGCTCTCTCCCTAAACACACCATGAATGTTAAGAGGATTAGACTCCCTGGCCATGTTCTGTTTGAATCCCACTATGACCACTCAAAATGGTGTGTGTCCTGGGCCTTCCATGACCAATGGACTTGTCTAGGGGACCTAAACAGAGAAAAAGCCCAGGCCTGGAGAGGTGGCGGATTGCTGTGCTCTCTTAATCCCGTAATCTACAAGGCCTTCCGCCAACTTGTAGACTGGTACATTGGCTGCTGAGCACTTGAGGGGAACAAAGGTTTAGACAAGAACAACAGTATGATAACACTTTCTTGGATTTACTTTGATTTTTTTTTTTATTATAAATAACAATTGCCCTATTAAATCGATATTGTGTTTGGTTGTAATTTATGTTGTTCCTCATTCACTCCCTACAAGTGACCAATTCAGTTATTGCAACTAAGTTCCATAGTTGTCAGTAAACTACAGTTTGGCCTTTTGAGACAACAGTTACAAGGTGCTGTACAACGTGAAAATATAAAAGTAAAAACAAAAAATAACAATACAACATATATTTAACACTGTGCTGCACAGCAAGTAAAAGGTAGTTATAGAGAACAAAGTAATTTGTGTTTGTGCGTAAATGAGCGATCAGATTAGATTAGATTGAACTTAATTGTAATTGCACAGAGTACACTTACCGAAATGCAGTTAGCATCTAACCAGAATTGCAAAAGAAGCAGTAAAATGTATGTACATATGTGATAAATATGAATACGATATATCAATATGAATACGATGAGACGATCATGAAAACATCCAGCAAGTCATCATCTTATTTTTGCCTATTCGTCTCCCCTTTCGTTCTTATTTTGCGTAAATTAAGGGTACGTGTTTTTCTTCCTCACCGCAAGATGGAACAAGAGTAAAATATCCGACACAATACGTCGTTTCCCGTAGCCGGAAGTCTTCAGAAAACACGTGAAATAATACAAACAGCCAGCATGGACGTAACCGAAATCACAGAAAAACAAGTAAAGAGTAAGAAAAAGAAGATACCAAAGCAAAAGAAACAAGTAAAATCTTCGCAGCCAAATGGGAATATTAAGACTGTTCCAAAGGCAGAGGCAGAACATGTTGATATTTCTCAACAAGATTCTGCCTTCCCACCTGCCTTCAGTGTGTCTGACATCAAGAATAAACAACGTAGACACCTAATGTTTATGAAACTAAAGCAAGATAAAAGAAAGGTAATGAATAACGCATACAATTAACCAATGTACAGTGCGCACCAATCTTTGACGTTCCTTAGGTGGATCGTATACTTACACTGTGTTTATTGCTTAATTTGTCAGGCAAAGATGCAGTTAAAGAAGAAAAGGAAAAAGGAAAGGGATGCCCTTGGAGACAAGGTAATTGTGTAGTTTTGCAGTTTCAATGGTGTATAACCCGGTGAAAAGGTATTACACATGCAGCTTGTTTGCTAAGTGGTGCACGTCTTTCAAACTTGACATGTGTCAAAATTCAAATGTATTGACTTAAAGTGGTTGACCAGCATCGTACTAAATTCCTCCATACTTCAATGAAAGGCTCCACCAAAAGAAGTTCCCAAGACCATAGAAAACCAAAGGGTATATGATGAAACAACAGTTGACCCTGAGGATGAAGAGGTAATGTGTTTACTCATAATTAGTGCTTTGCTTTTATAACTGTCTTTGGGGGGATTTGGTTTGCTGTAAATAAATGGCACTAGTTTGTTTAAATTCTCAATCAAATACTGATCCCAGGTAGCCTTTGACGAGGGAACAGATGAATTCTCTTCCTACTTCAACCGGTTGACCAACCCTAAGGTCCTAATCACTACATCAGACAGACCTAGAGGGGTGAGTGGGCCACATTACTATGCATGTAGATACTCTTTATTAGTTTCTGCTGATGCACAAGTTGACACCTCGCATGTTTGACAGCATTGATTGTATGTATTCCAAAATGACGAGACTCATGGTGAAACACAGACATCATATCTATGTAATGTTTATAAGGAACAAGTTGTAAAGCTACCAGTATAATATGCACTATGACGTGTGCGTCTAAATCAGGTCCCTACCGAAACAAACCGTATCATAGGAAAACACATGTAGATTTATGTAAAGGGTTCATCACTTGAATTTAAGACTATCCCGTTATCCATTGCACAATCTCCAAATTATCAAATTTGATCTTTGTTGAAGAAAAAATTTAAACAAAAAAATAAAAGGGGTGGTAACACTGTACTCTTTGCTTTGTGTCAACTAGAGAACAGTGCGGTTTTGTAATCAGTTGGCCACAGTTGTTCCTGATGCCCACGTGTACTATAGAAGAGGCTTGGCGCTGAAAAAGATTATCCCGCAGTGTATAGCTCGGGGCTTTACATATCTCATGGTCATTAATGAAGATCGTACAACTCCAAGTATCCTTTTAATTTTTTGTTTGCTCACAGTATCATTACAGGTTTTTGGGATTGCATTGTTCTGGTTATGCCTCTGCCTTAATATAATAACACATTTCCTTCACTGACATGCTAAGATGGTATGGTTCTCTCTCACTTACCTGATGGACCCACAGCACACTTCAAAGTCAGCAGTGTCCGACTGCGCAAGGAGATGAAGGCAAGAAATGACTAGCACTTCATTATCCACGTTTCTCTCTCTGGTCTTGACTGAAAAGGTTGAGATCATTCGGTATTTTAAATGTTCTACTTTTGTGTGTGTGATACCACACTGTTGTTTTTGTCTTATTGTGATTGACTTGGAAAAATCTTCCATTTTAAACAGATTTTGTGAGAACAACATTGTGAATACAACTTTCTGAGATGAATTGATTGTTTCTGCCAATTTTGTGATATGCTGAAATCTTATTTTCATATTCTGCCAACTTAATGCAATGTTTTGCAGAGGCGAGGCAAAGACCCAACAGCGCACAATCCAGAAGTGATCCTCAACAACTTTACCACTCGCTTGGGTCACAGCATAGGACGTCTGTTTGCAGCCCTCTTTCCTCACGACCCTCAGTTTGTTGGTCGACAAGTTGCCACTCTGCACAACCAGAGAGACTTCATATTTTTCAGATTTCACAGGTAAATGGCCCCTTACATTGCAGGCCTGTGGTGACAGAACGGACATGAAACCAGGAGAGTACCTTTTTGTTCTTGAGTTTTTATTTTTGTTACATTTTCAAACAGGTATATTTTCAGAAATGAAAAGAGGGTTGGCATTCAGGAGCTAGGGCCACGTTTCACTATGAAACTCCGCTCCTTACAGAAAGGAACCTTTGACTCCAAATTTGGAGAGTATGAATGGGTTCACAAGGTGAGTCTCTTCATCCATGAATGTTTCTGAATATATTTACCATGTGCTTCATTTCTGTCTACCCCACACAATGTAAATTCTGATGGATTGCAGTCATGTTTTTCTAGTAACTTACTTTTTTCCACCCTAATTTTAGCGACATGAAATGGACGCTTGCAGAAGGAAGTTCCACCTGTAAGAGCAGAATTATAACTTTTGGTGTTAATAAAACAAACTTAGTCATGTACTTCATTGAATTTGTACAGCGTCACTGATTTTATGAGATGCTAAAAGAAAGAGAAATCTGAAGACCAGCAGTTCAATCAAAAATCTCCCCCTCTGAAGGTCATCCCGTGTAGATATTTTATGCTTCCAAGTTTGATGTGCTGCTGGTACATTGTAGGCCACCTGAAATGCTCTAATGTTGAACCTTCAATTACAATGGGTTTAACCTTTTTGGGGCATATTATAGCATAGAAATACAATATGTAATATTTCTTGTTCCAAATTAATAAGTGTAACCATAGTTGAACGTATTCATCTAGTTTCATATTAAAGTCATGTAAATACAATTTCTTGAAATATGTTATTTATTCTCAAAAACACAGACATTAAAATCTATCATCCCTAAGGCACATGTGAGTAGATCAGCCTGTGTTATCAGATTAAGACATTAATGACAACGTCCCAGGCACTTTGATATTTTTCTTGTGTAATTAACACAAAGGAAGTAAAAATAACACATAAAAAGGAAATTGGCCATCGATGAAGATCCTGCCACTTAAGTCCATATTCTTCCAGTTCCTAATGCCCGTACGAAAACTATCGTAGTCCAAAACGTTCTGTAAAAGAGCAGCATGCCGATACTGATTAAACATATTTTACTTAGTAACTCAAAATATAATTCACTTCTAAACAAATGCTCCGTTGTACTCACAGTTGGTGCTATAGGAAAGAGCAGACTTTCTGTGGTCGGAATGGATTGGTGCTTGACGACACTCCTGTTAACAAAGGGTCCTGATAGGCATTCTGAAGGCAAAACTGTTGCAAGTCAGAGGCCGCCTGAGACACCTGTTGGGGGGGAAAAAAGTTACAAAATTTCTCTTTAGACTACTTGTGATATGCGAGTTTTAAAAAATCATGTAGGCTTCTACTTATGGCTTATCGACTTTGAGCCAAAGTCTGACTTTCAATTTCAAGTTGTCTCGAAAGATACACGCCCTTAAAACAGCGCATTTTAGCATTACATACCTTAACCCTGTTTATGCTTGCTTCAAATCGCAGCTGTTTAACAACTTTCTTCATTGCTATTATATTCGATCCCGACATTTTGTTGAAAGGTTTATAGGACCGATTACGTGCGGGAGTAAAATATAATTCAGTGGCCGTTACTATTACTTTTGGCCCTGTTTGCCTCTTCTTTGATCCACGTTTCCGGTTTCCAACCCCGAAGTTAAAGTTACGAGATTTGCACACTCGTGGCATCTAGTGGACAAAAAAGATGTCGGCTCTGATGTATTTTTAAACCTTGAACAAAGGACTTAGAAACAGAATAAAACTGAAAAACAGAGATGTAAAATATATTATTACATTAAGAGGACAACTTGAGAAAAAAATAATTTGAACGAATGTCTATCCTTCACTTGCGTGATAGGATAATACAACCACCAGAGAATATGGTGATGCAGACAGGTCTCATAAAAGTTTCTGGCTACTCGTAGTGTTTGATTACAGAAGATTGTTACTTAGCAGTCCACTCCTCTATCCAGCGCGGCACTAACGAGAATGCCCGTTTTCAATTTTCTGCACCATACAACGGACAGCTAAAAATGGACTATTCCTTTGAGTCTGTCAGATATTCTGGTGAAAGAAGACCTACGAGCAGCACGGTAGACAAAAGAATACGTTGTTGCTCTTAATTTTTATTTAGTTTATCTTTATTATTTATAGTACATCTTATGGTCTTCCATTTCTATCAAGTCCCCATCAAATATTCAAACGCTAGTTTTTTATTTCTATTTTTATTAGGTGGCGCCTTAAAGATTCCGTTAATGTTGGCCTAGTTTATTTAATAAACATATTAAAAGAATAAACTGCAAAGTAGTTTTTTTTTAATATATATGTATGAATAATACCCAGTTAAATTTTTCTTTGCAGTTTACAGAACTTCACGTCTTATATGTACCGGATGAACAGTGGGATCTTAAGCTAAACAAAATGCCTGTTGAAGCTGTAGACAGTTTTATATCGGCAGGATTTATCAGGTAACAGTAGAAAATAAGCCGGTACCGTTATATTCACTATATGATAATATTATTTGCTATTTACAATATGTTTGGATCGCACATACATCAAACGCTGTGTACGATCTCTTAAGTCTAGACATAAGTCGAGATCTGTCACTGAGAAATTAAACTCCTTATGATTTATCATTTTATCAGGGTCCATCCGAATATATCTCTGAAAACTTTACGAAGGGAACTTGGCACTCTTCTGGGAGCAGAAAGAAGTTTCAATAAATTCTCATTTTTGAAATGTGTGGGTCGGAGTTTGGCATTGGTAATTTAAATGTTTTATAGTTGTTATAATTTTCCAGGGTAATGAACACTGACTGCTTGAGTCACGTATGTATTTGCATTTGTATGGTGTAAACTAAAATTGTGTGTGTGAATATACATTGCTTTTCCTTTAATTGGTTTTTGCTTTTAGGTCAAAACCAAGCAAGAAAAAGATCTGAAAGTGAAATCTTTTGCTCCACCATATGTATGTACAGCTTTTTATTTTTGACTTTTTTACATTCATATGTAATCCCCGTAAAGGGGCGACCACCAAACATGGTATATGATCTTATAACGTTATATATGCATAGATACAAAATGCAATACTTAGTAATTTATTTATGTTCATTTTATTTTATTAGTAGCTCAGGTTCACTGAAAGAAATTTAAACTTTATTAAAATCAATACAGTCTGTTGGTCCTTGCTGTGCTGCTTCAATGTCCTCCACCAGGCCCCACAACCAGAGCTCTACCTATTACCCGGAGTGGAGAACGACGGCAGTGTGTGTTCGCAGTCGCTCAGCACTGACACTCACAGCAACTTCACAGACCATCAGAACCATTACCCTACCGCAACAAATTGGAAGCCAAAGGGGACACAAAAGCCATTTAAATTCCCCCAAATTCACCAGGGTTCCCAACAGCCACTTGTCACCCACAGCCCTGAGGAGGAGGAGGAGGAAGAAGAAGAAGATGGTGAGGAAGAGGAGGAAGAAGTCGAGAGCTGTAGCTCCACAGAAGGAAATGAAGACGAGCCTCTCTCCACCCAGAGGCCACCTACACCTCTCTCAACGGCTAAAGGTCGGAAACACCAGTCTCTACATGTGCTGGCTCAGGTTTGAGGAAGAACTGTGCTCAATGTAGCAATTCATTGTGCCACGCAACACAGTTTCCATGTGTGGGAGTAGGAGCAGTGTGTTGATTTGCTCTGCTTTTTTGTCCTGTGGCTGTTGCTTTGGCATTTGTCTTGTATTCTTTTTACATTTGTGCTTTATCATCAATAAATACATTCAAAACCCCACAATAGAGGATTCTACACATCAGAATTTTAATACTGTTGAAGTAGGTAATATATTTTGTTGTGTAAGTGTTCTAATCCCTTATCAACTCTCATTAGATAGTTTTTTTTGTGTTTTTTCATTCTCAAGTGAATGAATCAACAGCTGAAAATGAAATCCCCAGCAATAAGAAGCAACATTTTCGGAGAAATGGAGCTAGAGATTCAGGGGTACCTGAGTCACTGGAAGATAGAGAATCTGAGGTCCCACACAACCAGCAGAGGTAGCCTAAACCTTGAGAGTTCTGCCATTTGTGTTAAACAGTAAAACAGTAAAATTGTCTTTACTCAAGACCTGTTTAACTGCTATGTAATTTTGAGAAAGGTCCAACACATCGATAATTTAATTGCTTTGTTTTTGTTTGGCATTTGCAGAGTTATGAAGTCAAGAGATCCACATGCATTGAAGTTTCTTAGAAATACACCCAAAAATGTGGTAAGCCTTTTTTGACTTTCAGGATTTCACTTGTTTGATTTAAGTAAGAAAGGGAAATTCTAATTTTAATTCTCACACTGAAAAATTCAAACTTTGGAAAATTCTATGATTATAAGTCATAAATGTATGACATATTGTTATTCTTAACCAGCTCAGGTAAATCATTTTTCACCTTTTAATTTTCTGCACATTCCATGTGGATTAGGGTTGGTCTCTCAGGAGTGTTCTGTGTCTTTTTAGGCAAGAAAGGCAAGAAGTTAAAATCTGAGAATTGTAAAGAACCAAACTCTTGTGAATGACTTGGCTCTTTTACTCAAACTCAAAATTATATTAAATACATCTGGGTCCATTAAGAAGGGTATTCCATCAATGGATGAAAGACCTATTCTGCTGCGTCAAAATTGCTATGCTTTCTGAATAATGTCAAGGTACCTGAAGATGCAGTGATGTTGTCTGCGCCTGCTCAGCAGCTTTCTTCACAGTGTGCATCTACCTTAGCTCTGGCTACACATAAACCTACCCATCCTCGCGTCATACAAACAAGCAGTAAGTTGTCACAAACAAGTATTTTGAGTGTTTACTTAGTTTGTTGATTTTACAATGTCAACTAAAGTGTGTCCTTCAGGGGAAGAGCTAATCGAGGAAATCAAATTGGCAAGGAATGAGAGAAAACAGCTTGAATGGACAAGACAGGAGTTGTTGAGAAAAGGAAAAGATTTATTGGCACAGAACAGACATCGTAGGAATCAAGGTAGAGCTGTTGTAAAAAATATCCATCATCACTGTGCTTTATTTATGGTAATACAATTATAATGCATTCATATCAGAAATATGGAAAAGAATCATCGCTGAATTCATTCACTGTTATCATTTTTACAACTCAGCCCGTGACAGTTGGAAAAAAAAGTATTTTGAGACCAAAAAGGCTACAGCACCTCTGGAGGACACACTGAAAAATCTTCGGCAGGAACTGGAGATGTTCTATGGTAAACTTCTACACCAGCTACAGGCTAGAGATGGCAGAGGCAAACCCAAACGTCAATGGAGATCTTCTACAAAGGTGAGTACCCATCAATTGAAATTACTTGAATAGCCTTTCTTTTTATTATTTTAGTACAGTTTGCTGCTACCTTAAAATGCAAAATCACCAGAATGGCAAATTAATAACCCACATAGGAGTCAAATAGATTTGAAGCTGAAAGTAGTCCTGCTTGAATTTAGATCGAATCAGACTAATCACAAAACCTGAAGCACTGCCGATCTAATTTTATTCAGAATGAGCTCATCATACAGATAATGACAGAAAGCCATGAGATTGAGAATCTGAAGAGAAAGCTGGAAGATGCCAAAATGAAACTTGTCACTGAGATAAAGGTATCAATTTTATAATCACATCCGGGTATATCAGATAAAGGCCAACTGATTAAATACTTATCAACCTTACCCAATTAGAATTAGAATCATCTTTATTGTTGTATAAGATTGTGCATGGACAATACGTTTAGGAATCCGACTTTGTGTGTGTTAGCACCACGCATTTACAACACACTTAGACAAGTGCAAAAATGTGGCTGACAACAACAACACAAACAGGGTTATTACACAGGAAGTACTACAGCATTGTATTTACAGAATGTAATGTAACTATTATATGTATAGTTTCAACTGCAAGATCAATGAAAGTACAGTGCAGCATGTATGTTTTATATGAATTGCTGCAAAATATTTAGCAGTGATATTTTTGACGTATACATACAAATATTACTTTAATTTCTAATATTTTGTGTAGACATTCTTTGAAAACCTTTACTTACTGTGCTGGATTTAGTTGAGGAAACAGGCTGTCACTGAGCTGAGATCCCTTAAAGCAGAGTTGGCCCAGAAGAAGAGCCAGTCCTCCGTCTCATGTCCCAAGGCATCTGTGGGCTATGGAGCTGCTACACAGGAGGGACCAGCAGTTCAAAACATTATGGATTCTTCTATAGACTCAATTTGTCCTAAATTCTGATGCATTTTTTTTTCTGTATTCTAACCAGTGCATGTCTGTTTCTAATTTTGAATAACCTTTTTTATTACTTTACTTCCTTTTTTATAACTGTATACTGTTCATATGCTATTATGTTGCACTTTTGTCCCTAGATAAAGTTACATGGTGTGACCTTGTGCACGTGTCATTTTTGTGCAACACACATTTAGTTTTTCAAAAGCTGATTTTATTTTATGAAACTAGCATTTCAACGTGCAAGAGTGGTTTTTAAAGGTTCAGAATTTAACATTTTTATTGTTTAAAGAATGTAATCTGTATGTAGCCTATGTCAAACATAGTTTTATTTATTTACCATTAGGATTTAAAGAATGCAGAGAACCAGAACCACTCTTGCTCTATCCAAGTCCAAGGAATGTTAATTGTTTCTTTTTACAAGAGCTATAAAATTTAGCAACAATGTCTTAAGTGCAAGCAAGTATTCCTGAATTTAGAGTAAGACACCCTTCCCACCCCTTCTGTCTTCTCACAAAAGATTATATTGACTTAGCAACAAATAGCAGTCAGCGACACAAGGCCTCTGAGCTAGCACCCTAAGAGGGCATGCCACATCATTGCGGTCTGTTGCTGGGCGACAGGCTCAGCGCTGTAGTCCAAGATGTTCCCATTCCACATGCCTATACCCCTTAGGCCCTTGGAATTCACCAACTCTGCCTTTGCACAGATGCTGTCAGGGTCGTCATACCACACCTGATGGATTTGTCCGTTTTGGTCCTGTGGGCGATATTTCAGATCATGAACAACACATAGTGGCAGTAGGCATTCAATGACAACAATAGCTTTCTTCTCTGGTAAAAAACATGTTACGTATCAAGTCTTTAGGAGAAAGTTCAACTGGCGTGTTTTATTGCATCTGGAGGGGGCAAGTCCTTGTGTTTGTGAAGTGACACTATTAGCTCTGGCACTGTGGACATAGCTTTTCCCAGAAATAGATGCTAGTTGCATAATTAGTTATTTGAACCACACAGTATGTTTGCAATATAAAGCAAGCGACACATAAACATGGCAATGGGGAAAAACATGTTCAATCAATAGAAAACGCTGGCACAACTGACACTCTTTTAGGGCTGAAAGTCAATTTAGTCCTCTAGCTCTCATTGTGTTTCTATAAAAACAAGTCGTGCCTTGTAGTTGTAGTAAGGTGCACGTTGCCGTTGGTCCCATAGCCTGCCAGACATGGACTCGTTTACTTGCTTCATTATCTGTCCATAAGGAATCTGTCGACCAGCCGCATCACTACAAGGAGCTCCGCGGAAAGGAACCTTGTCTATAGTACAAATACCCTCCTGATGAAAAACACAAATACACAAGCTTCTCAGAATTATACCAATGGGACACAGTTTTAAATTATGATTTAAATACTTTTAAAAACTGGGTATTTTACCTGGGAGAGGTCAACACACGGATAATCATAGCCATACCATGGTACTCCCATCACTAACTTTTTGGAGTTTATCCCCAGATTCAAATACTGGGCATATCCTGTAAAAAAGATGGACAGTATTATATTATTAAGAGGCAAAGTTTAGTGAAACGCTGGTGGGACATCTCCACAGAAGAATGCCACTGCTTTTTAATACAATTTGTTAGGAATGGTTTTGTTTTGTTCTATCAGTATGAGTTTGCATGCAAACATTTGGTTGTTGTTTTAATGTCTTTATTTCTGTTGGCTGGATGTTCAGAATAATGTTTTTTCTTTTTTTGTGTTTGAAAAAAGTACAGGGCCTCTATTAAAATGCATAGCATTTGTTTGTTTATCTTTAATTAAATAATAATAAAAGAGATGAAAGGGGGGGGGGGGGGGGGGGGGGG